>QNTS01005687.1:9495-49733 GCA_003317085.1 Hucho hucho
TGTACAATAACTAAATGCACTATGCTGCATTTGCACTCTGATCATCTCTCAGCATTTAGTTATAGACTGAGTATGCCAAGCATTAGGAACACCTTCCTAATATTGAGTTGCACCCCCTCCTTTTGCCCTCAGAACAGCCTCAATTCGTTGAGGCATGGACTCTACAAGGTGTCGGAAGCGTTCCACAGGGATGCTGGCCCATGATGACTCCAATGCTTCCCACAATTGTGTCAAGTTGGCTGGATGTCCTTTAGGTGGTGGACCATTCTTGATACCAGTGGCAGTCGGTGACATTTAAGATAAAAACAATTATGAACATGACCTTATTTCTATTACAGATTATTGGATGACTGTCATTCATATTCCATTCACTCAGCTGGGGTTGCTACAACCTAGCCTATGAATGAAAATGTACAGCGTAGGTACACAGGTTGAGAGAATTTTGTTATCAAGGTGACAGACAGACAGTGGCACATTCAATACTGCCATGAACACACTTGCCTACATCTAGCTGATCTAGGGTGGAATCATTAGTCCAACAGTTGCAAACAAGAGTTTATTTTGGAGAAATTCAGGTATGTTTATCCCCGTTTCGATCCATTTGCTATCGTTTAAGAAATGTTTTTCAACAGAATCAGTGGAATGAATATACCCCTGATCGCATGCAAACACGGTTCACTTTCATAGCAGCCACATACAAACAACAGCATGAACATTTTGCTTGTTGTATTATTACTTGTCGCATCTACGAGCTCTCCTCCTCTCACCTTTTCCCTTCGCTTATGGACTTCAGTGCACAACACATGAGCTCTCTGTGGCCAAGCAAAAAAAACTTTCCCAGCCAAACCTTCATATCATAACCGCTAACCGCTACACACAGCTTACATTGTTGTCACCATATTAGCCAATGATGTTAGTAACATTATAGTCAACATACACTACCGTTCAAAAGTTTGGGGTCACTTAGAAATGTCCTTGTTTTCCATGAAAGCATACATGAAATGAGTTGCAAAATGAATAGGAAATATAGTCAAGACATTGACAAGGTTATAAATAATGATTTTTAATTGAAATAATAATTGTGTCCTTCAAACTTTGCTCTCGTCAAATAATCCTCCATTTGCAGCAATTACAGCTTTGCAGACCTTTGGCATTCTAGTTGTCAATTTGTTGAGGTAATCTGAAGAGATTTCACCCCATGCTTCCTGAAGCATCTCCCACAAATTGGATTGGCTTGATGGGCACTTTTTATGTACCATACGGTCAAGCTGCTCCCACAACAACTCAATACGGTTGAGATCCGGTGACTGTGCTGGCCACTCCATTATAGACAGAATACCAGCTGACTGCTTTTTCCCTAATTAGTTATTGCATAGTTTGGAGCTGTGCTTTGGGTCATTGTCCTGTTGTAGGAGGAAATTGGCTCCAATTAAGTGCCGTCAACAGGGTATGTTGGAAAATGGAGTGATAGCCTTCCTCCTTCAAGATCCCTTTTACTCTGTACAAATCTCCCACTTTACCACCACCAAAGCACCCCCAGACCATCACATTGACTCCACCATGCTTGACAGATGGCGTCAAGCACTCCTCCAGCATCTTTTCATTTTTTCTGCATCTCACGAATGTTCTTGTTTGTGTTCCGAACACCTCAAACTTAGATTTGTCTGTCCATAACACAACACTTTTTTTCCAATCTTCCTCTGTCCAGTGTCTGTGTTATTGTTATTGCTCAGTTGTGCACCGGGGCCTCTCACTCCTCTTTCTATTCTGGTTAGAGCCAGTTTGCACTGTTCTGTGAAGGGAGTAGTACACAGTGTTGTACGAGATCTTCAGTTTCTTGGCAATTTCTCGCATGGAATAGTCTTAATTTCTCAGAACAAGAATAGACTGACAAGTTTCAGAAGAAAGTTATTTGTTTCTGGCCATTTTGAGCCTGTAATCGAACCCACAAATGCTGATGCTCCAGTAGTCATTTACAACATTAACAATGTCTACACTGTATTTCTGATCAGTTTGATGTTATTTTAATAGACAAAAAATAAGCTTTTCTTTCAAAAACAAGGACATTTCTATGTGACCCCAAACTTTTGAACGGTAGTGTAGGTACTAGAACTAACGCGTTAGTAAACCCGCTACAATCATGCAGTAATGTCTACAGAAGGGGGTGAGAACCATGAGCCTTCTAGGTTTTGTATTGAAGTCAATGTACCCAGATGAGAATGGAAACTAGCTGTCCTCCAGCTACAACATGGTGCTACCCTACAGAGTGCTGTTGAGGCTTCTGTAGACCTTCATTGCAAAACAGTGTGTTTTAATCAATTATTTGGTGACGTTAATATGTTTAGTATAGTTTTATCTAAAAAGGATAACTTTTTTAAATGTTTCACTATTTTTATAATTCACTGGGGAGGATGGTCCTCCCCTTCCTCCTCTGAGGAGCCTCCACTGTTTCTCAACAATTTTCATTACTTCTGCATAGGAGATTTGATAGGCCTCTAACTTTTGACACCTCAATCTCTTTCACCCTTACAGGGCACTCCAGGAATTCGGGATCATGATCCCCACCACAATTGCAACACTGTCATCCTTCTACTACACACCGTTCTTCAGTATACTTTGTCTGTCTGCACACACTTGAAACATGGCCAAATCCCCCCAAAATGTTACACTGCAGTGGTTTGCTCTTACAGCGTATCATACATAACCAAGCTTCACATGCTTTGGTAGGTGCTCTTTATAAAAAAAAAACAGGAACGACAAACTTTACATAAGTGGTTACAGAAGACGCAAATGCAAAACGTTTCCCACTTTTTCTGAATTCACCCTGCTGTAGTTCTGCTTGGTGCCAAAAATGTACAAAATAACAGCACTACAAGAACCAGAGCCCTGCCTAACCTAAGTACAGGGGTCCCTAATGTAAACTGGATCTCTTTCCTCCATTGGAAAAGCCTAAAAGACTGCCCCACTTTAGCTACTCCATGCTGTTCTACTTTAGCTAGCTATGGTTGGTAAAGCGGGACAACTGACTGAATTACAAAATTGTTACATAATATTGGCAACTTGTTTATTTATTTTGATGCACCAGTACATAGTAGCACACATTTACATCACAATTTTGCACAGTGCCTGATGGTGTGAGCTCCCTGTTTGAAGCTTGCTCTTCCCCCCTCTATGATGTCACACCAATTAAATTATTTTGATCGTGTGGTTTCTCTGCAAGGGCTTATGCTGCGTTCAAAATAACTGTGAACTCTGAAATTTCCGACTACGACTTCAGCGCGTTCAAAACATCTGGAAACTCGTGGGGGGAAAACGAGCTCCGACTGTCAAAAATCGATTTGAACAGTCATCCAACTCGAAATTTCAACACGGAAACTGGGACTCTTTAGAGCTTTGACTATCAGACCTGAAGATCACTGAGGTAATGATTTGACCTCGTATTTTCCGAGTTCCCAGTTGTATTTGAACGTGGCATCAGTAACAGTTTTTCCTTGTCAGACCATGAAATAAACGCTTCAGGATTAAACGGTCCCAGTTGATATAATGTCCCACTTTTTCATAATGCACCCTATATCAACTGTATCATCCACTGTATATTTGTATATCAACTGCTCATTCTATTATAGTTCTATGCTCACTCTACCAATTTTTGCATAATGTATGCAAACTCCTTGGTCTGTCTTCTGTATCTAAATGTTGTCTATCACTAGCAGCACCATATTACCACCACGTAAAATTCCGAGTATGTGTAAATGTAGCCTACTTGGCGAATAAAGTTGATTCTGAATTCTGATAATTTCACCACTTCGTACATATTCTTCAAAAGCTAAGGGGGGTAGCTAAGCCTATTTCATTCATTCTCATTACTGGGAAATCTTACAGAGTGTGTCTTTAAAGTTCCTTGTTTGGGACTGGATTCAACGATTTCTTTGGAACCATCCAGAGTACGAAGTTAGGTTAAAAGTTACCTTAGCGGCACCCGTAGAAAAAGGCAGAGGTTTTTTTGGCGCTCGCGCAGCAGCAACATTCTGCACCACACGCGGGTGAGAAGAGAACGAAGTTGATTGCTCGCTTTCCGTCGTTCGTTCTACATCAGCTTTTTATTGATTTGCAAGGTGAGTCCCTCAAGATCCAACTTCGAATTATTATGCAAGGTGTAGTGTAGACTGAATTGATGTTATGCATATTTGTGTCTAGCCACGGTAGCCAATTTAGTAACTAACGTTACAGTTTTGATAGCTAATGTTACCAAAGCTACGCTGACAAAGGGATTTCATTGCGCTAGCTAGTTAACTAGCTAACACGCTTAACTATGTAACTTCGCTTGATAGTCAGCTAACTGCCTTTTTATCAAAGGAATATCTGATTCTCACTGCCTAATCAACTAATGGAGTGCTAACTAAGTGCTAATGGAATAGTCAATTTGCAGCTTTTGGGCCTTGCAATCACAATTTGACCGGCCATTGTGCCAACCTTAATGTCTGGTAACTAGCTAAGCCTTCGAAGTTTGCTAACTAAGATGGCAAATTCAACTTCGCTAGCAAACTAACACACAATGGATAGTTAATTAACGTTAGCACACAGTTTACTTGTGTTCAATTGAGTAGTTCGCTTCGAGGAACTACTTCGCTTGTATGTACACTCAATGCAAGCATTAGACTAGCCCCTAGGCCTGGAAAAAATAGGTTCTAGATGGTGGGGGGGTTAGAAACGAGGGGGGCCTAGCGGAATCTAACTAACGTTAGATTCTGTCGATGTAACTAAACAGCTAACGTTGGCTAGAAGCCAATATAGATAACCGTAACGTTACAGAAAATAAAATTACAACCTATGTGCCCGTTTTATTTAGCGAAGTTATTTTGTTAGCATTGTCTGTGAGGACAGAGGAATGATTGAAGTGCAAAACGCACGAGCTCCATAATAGCCTAGGCAGCCTATAGTGGGCGCTGGATCTGCACTATATGGTGGTTGAAATTATTTTATTAAGACGGTACACACTTTCACGTTTTGTTTTCCAACGGCTCGCCATTAGATGGTTAAGGAGGGAAATTATGCCTTGCAGCTTGAATGGATGATTCTTTATGCACGAGCCGGTTCACCGGAGATGCGAGTGTATTACCGGGAATGCACATAAATCCTGGACTATAGTGCAGATCAGTGCAGATCAGCGCCCTCTATCGGCTGCCTAGTCTCTCCATAAGCGATTCCCCTCCACTTTTAGCATGTGTGCATGATCTGTTGCTTGGCAACAAACACCTATCAGCAAAGAAACATGTTCATCATAGCTAGCTAAAATAGTTAAGGATAATTACATAACGATGGGTAACACTATACATATCATATTACCTGATATGTAAAATAAAACCAGCTCGGGGTGTATACCTTTTGGCTTCAACCTAACAGGCTTAGCTTACATTATCAGACGGACCCAAAGTTTCCTAGACATCGTTTGGTAACCAATAAAACAAGCACCTTCCCACTGAAGTTGTTTGCAGCCTGGAGCAAAACAATATACCATCCTTCAGTTTTCATTCACGCTGGTAAGCAGAAAGCTAACTAGGTTATGGCGGACTAGTTTGCGTGGTTGACGTAGTGACGTGAGAAATTTTGCAACTAATGTTGGAGTTCTATTTCCATAGTAGGTGTCACTACAGACCTGGGTTCGATCCCGGGCTGTATCACAACCAGCTGTGATCAGGAGTCCCATATAGCGGCGCACAATTGGCCCAGCGTTAACGGAGGGGTCTACATGTAGGCCGTCATTGTAAACAAGAATTTGTTCTTAACCTCTTAGGGATCCAAACCTGTGAACGGGATCGATTTTGACAACATCCGGTGAAATGCAGAGTGCCAAATTCAAAATACAAAAATACTAATTTCAAACATTCATGAAAATACAAATGCTGCACACCCTTCAAAAGCTTAGACTCTTGTTAATCTAACAGCATTGTCAGATTTCAAAAAGGCTTTACGGCGAAAGCAGAACATTTGATTGTCTGAGGACAGCGCCCCACTCAAACTCAATTAGCATAATAACATAACCAGCAGAGGTGTCACACAACTCAAAAATAGCATAAAATAAATCGCTTAGCTTTGATGATCTTCCTCTGATGGCATATCAAAGCGTCCAGGTCCTTTTGTTCGATAAAGTTCCTCGTTATATCATATAGCTCCGTTTGGTTGGCGCGTTTTGTTCAGTAATCCACCTGCCCAAAGGCTTTCATCCATGCAGACAAACAATATCCCAAAAGTACCTGTAAAGTTTGTCGAAAAAAGTCAAACAGCATTTGTAATCAATACTCAGATACCCTAAAATGAATATACACTATAATATTTCAGACGGAATATAACCTGCTGAATAGAAGAGAAAAAGAACTGAGTGCGCATCCCCTGTTATGCGCAAAATCCAAAACCGTACACTTGACGTGAACTCAGGAACAAGTGGTCTTACTCCCTTGATTTTCATGATTGAATGTTCCAACCTTTTTCTAAAGACTTGACATCTAGTGGAAGCCATAGGAACTGCAATCTGGGGGTTAATCTATTAGGCTTTGAATAGCTGGCCTATTGAAAACAGTGTGACATGACTGATTCAGACATCTTGGATGGATTTTGCTTGGGTTTTTGCCTGCCATATCAGTTCTGTCATACTCAGACATTATTTTAAGTTTTAGAAACTTCTGAGTTTTCTATCCAAAGCTACTAATTATATGATATCCTAGCTTCTGGGCCTGAGTAACAGGCAGTTTATTTTGGGCACGTTTTTCATCCGAACTTCAAAATACTGCCCCCTAGCCCTAAGAAGTTAACTGACTTGCCTGGTTAAATAAAGTATATTTTTGCGGTATAGACCAAAAACCCATTAATTTCCCCCCATAGGAATTAACACTTAACCAGGGGTAGAAAATGCTAACCCGTTGCTGGTTTTTAGGACTACAAGCTTATGATTTCTATGGTGTGGTTGTATACCGGGCCTAAAAAATATGTAGACTGCTGATTGGCCAGCTCATCCTCCTCAGGAGGATGTCATCCCCTATAAGGGAATGGCACGTTGGGTGTCAAAGTATCACTTGGGAAAAAAATCTTATTTTAATATTGTATTGCTAGCCTGTGTAAGCATTGTCATGTTATTAAAACCCAAATTCGTCTCTTTAAAAAGATGAAAACCTCCTCCCCTCTTGTTTCGCAGCCTAACATGGGTAAAAAGCAGAATGGCAAAGGGAAGAAGGAGGTGTTGGAGGCAGAGCCGCCAGAGGAGTATGTTGTGGAGAAGGTGATGGACCAACGCATTGTCAACGGGAAGGTGGAATTCTTCCTCAAGTGGAAAGGATTTACAGAGTGAGTGCACAGTTCCAGGGTCCTCTGCCTGTGTGGCATACTTATCCTGGAGAATTTCAAAGCCTGGCATTTTAGTTACAGATATAGAGATCTTCCAAAATGTTAGTTTGCTGCAGTTCTAGAGCATGTTTTACTCTTCTTACCAGTATGCTGAACGTATTTTGAAATAAGCAGAAGAAGAAATAGCCACTGACTTGTGGTTCTTTCCTTTCAGAGCGGATAACACTTGGGAGCCAGAGGATAACCTGGATTGTCCAGAGCTGATCTCTGCTTTCCTGGAAGCACAGAAGACTGTGGTGGAGAACCCTGACTCCAACAAGAGGAAGTCTTCAACAGATGAGCCAGAGACTGAGGGAAACAAAGCCAAGAAGAAGAAGGATGTGGTGAGTGTCTGAATTAACCTGGATTTTTGTTTCAAATCAATGTTGTAGGATTTTGTTTTTGTAGGCCTCCTTTTGTGTATAGTCTAGTCTGCAAGTGCAATAGTTTTATCAGTTTGTTGTGGTTTCCAGACTGGTTGCATGGGAGCTGTGTTTTGACTGTACCGTTTGTTTCAGAGTGACAAGCCACGGGGCTTTGCCAGGAGCCTGGATCCAGAGAGGATAATCGGTGCTACAGACAGCAGTGGAGAACTTATGTTCTTGATGAAGTGGTGAGTCTCAAATTGCAAAATAAACTCTTCACCCATGCTGTTGCTCTCATATCACCCATTTTAAGGTTGCACAGCCCAAGAGCCATTCCTCATAATTTATCTTCCCTGGTATGGTAAAATTACTGTACATGTGCCTTCGGAACTGCCACATTTTTTTGTTTTCTAAATGTGCACCTGAACTTTATTATCCTGAACAGTGCTACTTGCTGAGTAGGTGAGTCTTATTATTTTTATCAATAGCCACTAATAAATACCAACTACTGTCCCTCCGCTCTACAGGAAAGACTCGGATGAGGCGGACCTGGTCCCGGCCCGTGAGGCCAACACCCGCTGCCCTCAGGTGGTCATCTCCTTCTACGAGGAGAGGCTGACCTGGCACTCCTGTCCTGAGGATGAGGCCCAATAGCACCCCTTCCTCAGCCAACTGATGTCCCTTGTGGCCCCCCTGACCTTCAACCCTGTCCCTGTTCCTGCCTCTCAGGACTGTTCTCCATGTCTCCACTTTTTTGTTGTCATTTACAGCATGTTTAGCCATAGTATTAGTGCAGAGCAGTCAGGTGAAAGTCTGTGCTTTTGTACACATTTTTAGTGATAGGATGATATTTACTGGGAATGGGACCGATGAGGATAAATGGATGGGTGATTTGTCGCTTTTTAATTAACCTATTCCTCATCCAGTACTGGTAGGACCTGGTTCCTCAACTGATATGTAGTCACTGTTGGAAATGTACACCTTGTATAATCCATGTAGTTTGACATCTTCTCCCTCCCATTCAACTAGTTTTTGTTTTCACCCCCCCATGTTGCATACTTGAATCCCTTGAACAGTATGTCTTTTGCTGTATATTCACTTTGTAAATATTTTTTCAAAAAGCTGTTCAATAAAGGTTTATATGCTTCATTTTACCACCCCCTCTGCCTGTGCTGAGGTTTGTTACATAGCGCTGACAACACTGGTTGTAACTTATGCACCCTGACTTCAACCAATTTTAACATAGACTCTGCCAGATATTAATTGTTCGACCTACTGACTCAACATGTGTGTGGTAAAATTATACCAGTAGGTGACGGATGCTTATTTTGAAAATTGTGATCAAGTGTTTACTGTTCCCATTAGAAATACACAAGTCTGAAAAGGAATATTACAGAAGACATGAAAGTATGAATTACTGAGGTGATTTGTGGATAGACTGTTGTACTCTGACATGACTTGTACACACTGGACCCTACAGTGGAATGTTTTAAGCTATTTTAATTGCTGTTACATTCATTCAAAATACATGCAGCATGCTCCATTTGGGAAAACCAACATTTTAAATTGGCCAAAGTTCTCCCAACTCAAACTAGTGCCACTTTGGTTTTTTTAAGCATCTGAACTTGACACGCAACTTCGACGTTATTTCCAGATAGAACTGTCTCAAAGCCAGAGTTAAACGAGGCAGATTTCTCACTGCTCTTGTCAGGTACACGATGGTGTTATGATTTACTATTTAGAATCATGCTTTGGACCTTGACCTATGAATACTAAAATAAAAATGTAAACATGGGCCCCTGTAATTCTTGATTCTTATTGAATGTTTAGCAGGCTCATTGTAAATATGCATAATACATTGTAGAATACACTGACTTTGAAGTTGGCCTCTTCAGACCAAGTCTTCAGGAAGTGACAGCAGTCACAGGTTCATGAAAGATGAGATCAGAGATACTTTGTTAAATCTCAAAGCCAAATTAGGGAATGTCCCACATGAAAGATTGATAGAATGCCACTGACACATGCCAGTGCTGTTCTGATGTATATCCTGTGAACCCTAACCTGTGTGATCACAAATCTGTGGTGTGACTTGACGTCATTGACCTGAACCTAAAGGTCAGGAACCAGAAGTATCTCTGTCTGGGAGGTATGGAGATTAAGGTAAAGGTTAAAGTTCAGAGTTTGTTAGTGGTTCCCTCCAAAATATGTTGGTCATTTCAAGGTGGCAAAGCAGGCTTTATTGTAGGAAAACCCCTTGTTTTGTTTTGCTCAGCAGTCAGGATTTATAAAGAAAGAAAGCTGTCTTCTAGATGGTTACGTCTCTGCTGGCCAGCTGGCATGGTTAGGGGTCCCATGACTGGCATTGGGGCACTACAGATGGACTTTAGACCTTGATACAATACAGGGAGTTTCCATAGCATCTTCCTCTGGCCTCAGGAAGCTTGCGAAGCGACAGCCTCTCAACACGGGCTTCCTTCAGGCAACAATATTTTTCAAAAATGACAGACCCTAGCTGAAAGACAGACCCCACTGATGTCACTGCCTGAGTTGATAAGGACACAAATACAGGCAGCTTGAGATGTAATAGCTCTCGAGGACATTTCAAGTGTCAGAGTTTGTCAGTATATCAGGGTATAGACTTAGTATACCCCTCAGGAGACTTCACAACAGGATCAAGGTGTTCACCAGCTAACTTGCCTTAATATTTTGTAGAGAGAGAAGCTTAAAATGGACATGGTCTAATTGATTTAAATGAAGAAAAAATGAACCACAAAATCAATCATTATTCCTGGTTGCTTATCAAAGTTAGCTGGCTAACTCATTGATTCTGCTTTGTAGAATACCCCTCTGGTGGGCAGGTGTGTGTGTTCAAGTGTCCCTGTGTGTTTCCAGCATATTTGCTGTGTGACACTGCTCTTTGATCTTTACTCTTACCTAAGGGGTCATAGGTCAGAGTCATACTCATAGACAAGGGACAAGGGAGGGACAACATCCACTGGGCACACACTGGTTGAATCAACATTCTTTCCATGCCATTTCAATGAAATTACGTTGAAACAACATCGAAAAGACGTTGAATTGACATCTGTGCCCAGTGGGAAATATTATGTAACAGAGAAAGTTCCTCATATCTTACCCCATTCAACCGGTTGTTGAATCTCACAGGTTGAGTTCTAAATGGCACACCATTGCCTACATAGAGTACTACTTTTAGAATAGGGTTCCATTTGGGATGCAACACAGTCATACTGTCAATGGGACCTTGGTGACAGAGAGGCTGTTGGAAGAGTGACAGGCAAATAATGTAATGGAAGGGTAGATGGAGAACCTGATTTGTGATCAGCTGTGGTCACCAACAAAGAGAAGGCGAGACACAGTGACAGCGAGAGCAAGCAAGAGAAAAATAGTTTCCACACATTTTCCACTATTTAAGCCTTTCATTACGAATGTTGGAGCTTCTGATTGCATCTCAACCTCTATCAGGTGTTAATCTCACAGGGAAGTAACTCAACCACACAAAACGTGTGTTGAGACATACATAACACATACACATCGTAGAACATGTTGTAAACAGATTGTGTTGGGTGGGTTCTAGGTGCAGCTCATTGTACCTTATCCATCAGTTCTCTCACACTGCACTCTGGCCAGTTTACGAAGAATCCCACTGATTCCTATTCACTGGGGACTGTCAGATGATCAAAGATCAGCTGATTGAGAGTGAAGGTCATTGAAGACATGTTGAGACAATAACGCAATAGGAATCCTTTATCAATGGGATTCCTGGAATCTCTTCTAGTCTAGATTCTCAAGCCTTCTATTCCATTATGTCATGAGACCGGTGGGTATTCTCACCAACAATATTGTTTCCCTACCAATCTCAGGGTGGACACTAACCACAAGACCACAGAGTTAGACAGATATGGATATGCCATTTAGGAGACACGTTTAAACAAAGCGACTTACAAATACATTGAGTACATACATTGTAGAACGTGTGACCCCAGCAGGAATCAAACTCATTATACTGGCATTGCCACTATTTTAGCAGCTGAGCTACACAGGACCACACGACAAATGTAGATGTCAATAAACTGTAAATCTGTATATGTGTGTGTAATATATTGTATATTATCTGTGTGTGTGTAATTTAATGTATATTATCTATGTGTGTGTAATATATTGTATATTATCTACAGTGCCTTCAGAAAGTATTCAGACCCCTTGACTTTTCCCAAATTCTGTTAGGTTACAGCCTTAATCTAAAATGGATTAAAAATAATAATAAATCCTCAGCAATCTACACACAATACCCCATAATGCATAATGACAAAGCGAAAAAACAGGTTTAATACATTTGTGCAAATGTATTAAAAATAAAAAACAGAAATACCATATTTACACAAGTATTCAGTCCGCCAACCATCCAATAATTCACAAAATGGGACAAACATCAAATTGAAACAGCATGCAGAATTCTGCAAAAATATCCTCTGTGTACAATGTAAAACAATGAACGTGGAGAAGAGTCCCCTAAGCAAGCTGGTCCTGGGGCTCTGTTCACAAACACAAAACAGAGCCCCAGGACAGCAACACAATTAGACCCATCCAAATCATGAGAAAACAAAAAGATAATTACTTGACACATTGGAAATAATTAACAAAAACACTGAGCAAACTAGAATGCTATTTGGCACTAAACAGAGAGTACACAGTGGCAGACCTGGCTCTCAAGAGAAAAGAGGCTCTTGAGGTGGAAACTGAGCTGCAATTCCTAATCTCCTGCCAAATGTATGACTATATTAGAGACACATATTTCCCTCAGAATACACAGATCCACAAAGAATTTGAAAACAAATCCAATTTTGATAAACTCCCATGTCTATTGGGTGAAATACCACAGTGTGCCATCACAGCAGCAATATTTGTAAACTGTTGCCACAAGAAAAAGTGCAACTGTTGAAGAACAAACGCCATTGTAAATACAACCCATGTTTATGTTTATTTATTTTCCCTTCCGTACTTTAACTATTTGCACATCACTACAACACTGGGTATAGGTGACTGGACTAGACAGTGTGGATGGGTACATACTTTAAATGTTTTCATGGCAACATGAGTGGACATTGAATTGAGGCAGAGAAACAAGTATCAGAACACTGTCTCACTCAATTCAATATACCAATGCAGTCTATTACAAAACAACCTATAATCTATCCCTGAAAGCACTATCTGAAAATCAATTGAGAGATAGCCGAATAACTTTTTACTCCCAAGACATATTGTATAGGCCTATGGACCTTTTTTTCTAGAAGCATTGATAACATTCCCTATGGACACTTTTGTTAACGTCAACAAGTTCTCTACGTCCACAACATACTTTCTATATGTTACGAGAGATAGATGATTATTTAGGAGAGGCATGTGCATTCTGTCTGGGCTATACTAGCGGCCCATGTTTTTTCTAGAGGACCCCACACTGGCAAATTTTTTACCTTAAGACCCCCATTACTAGACAAATATTGATAATTCTGAGAATTTATCAGCACTGTGTGTTTGTTAGCTAGCTAGCCAGACAGTTTTAGGAATGATTCCAGAAATTGACTGTAAAATTAACTGCCAATTTGCCAACATTGCATTTAAGCAATACAGTCAATCCATAGCTATTCACTGGCTCAAATCAGTTGATGATAGGACTTAAACAAGTTGTAAATGCAACCAGTGCTGCTATTGTATCATATAATAACATTCACAGCTTTTCAGGATTATGCCTCCACTGCCATTGATGCCAATTAGACTGGTTTGGATTTCTCCCTGACCAATATGGCTGCCATTTAAACAATTCTGGAACTTTGAGGGTTAAAGACACACTTTTCACTCCATTTTTCCAGGTGGGCAATGCTATACGTCACAGTGTGTGTAGATTTAAGCGCACATACTGGTGTACTTATGCCGCATTCAAAACAACTGGGAATTCGTAAAAACGAGGTCAAATCATGACGTCAGTGATCTTCCGGTCGGAAAGTCGGAGCTCTAGAAAGAGGCCTGAGTTCCCGAGTTGGATGACCATTCAAAAACGATTTTTCCCAGTCGGAACTGGGAAATCCCCATGAGTGACAGAACACTGAGCCAGTCATGGCGCAACGCTACGTATTTTCTGCTGGCTTGCCCCACCACCACAGAAAGCACTGAGCTATGCAGAAAAACCTGCATTTTGGAGCTGCCTTACTCAAGAAAACAAAAAAAGAGACCATGTTTGTATGCAGCTTTATTAACTCAATGATATACACTACCGGTCAAAAGTTTTAGAACAGTTCTAGAGTGTGCAAAGCTGTCATCAAGGCAAAGGGTGGCTATTTGAAGAATCTCAAATATATTTTGATTTGTTTAACACGTTTTTGGTTACTACATGATTCCATATGTGTTATTTCATAGTTTTGATGTCTTTACTATTATTCTACAATGTAGAAAATAGTCAAAATAAAGAAAAACCCTTGAATGAGTAGGTGTTCTAAAACTTGACCGGTAGTGTATATTTTTGTATACATTGTTTGCAAACTGATATGTGACACTTATTATTAATGCCAAAATAACATGCAAAACAGTACCCCCCAAAAAAACAAATTTTTGCTGAAAATGTAGGGCTCAAAACAGGTGCCCTGAATGACGAGTCGTCACAGCTTATGCCTAACTACAGTAATGGATGTTAGGCCTAATGTTTCACCAGGGAGCCACAAAAATTAAGTCAACACGTGTCATGGCTGAATTCGTCGCTAAACAAATGATGTCGTATTCTAATTTTGCATTTTTTAAAGTTGAGAGATATTTACAGAAAGTAATGAAGGGTGTGTAAGTATGCCTCCAGGATAGTATGGTAAAGTTGTCCTTGTTTATCGACAAGATAGTATAAGCCCTCAAACAAATAAATAAGTCCAAGGTCATCCAAAATCCATTAGATAAACCATTTTTAATTTAACCTGCAAAGCTGATACCAAATTCATATTTTTTTTATGTTAGCACAGTGGGAGAGAGACTGTGTGAAAGAGAGAGGGGGATAGAGAGAGAGACCATGTGAAAGAGAGAGCGAGAGAGAGAGATAGAGTGGACTGTGTGAAAGAGAGAGATGCTCACTCACATACAGCTAGTTCTACTACTGTACAACTCACACACAACATGAATATCAATGTATCTAGTCATGATCACTGATCATACTGACCTTTAGTATTGGTTTGCATCAGTCACGGGGGAAAGGGTAGGCTCAGTTAATCTGATTTTGTTAATCTAAACACAAATAATGTATCTCTGTGATTCAAAGTATACTGGTATTATTGCATGTTGACTAACCAATCGCAGTGAAATTAAATTAAATATAGTCATGATCAATTTCATATATTTCAATCATGTAAATTTGACAGCGGCATTGACGTTGTTGGTTGGATAGCAAGCAAAACTTGACGTTACACATTGTTTACTTTTGGGAAAACTGCTCCAGCCACTTGCCAGCTAGCTATCCTTAGTTCAAATAGCCTAAAGCAAAATTATGTTCTAATATGAAGATGAAATTGTAAACTATAAACTATAAACCCACCATAGTGATGTTGACGAAGAACGCGCATTGGAGAGTAGTTCCACTTTGAATCCACGCCCACTGCAACGTATAGACTGTCCGGCAAGAGAGTAGCCCCTCTAGTCATTTAATAGAATCTCCATTGGGACAGCCATAGATTAAGCTATACGGATAGGAGTCAACATGGTCTTCTATAGCCTAAATCCATGTCTTGTGGTTGTCATAAGAGGCCTCAGTAGTCTTAATGGCTTCCTCTTCCTGGCTCCTTTCCTTTAATGTTTTTTCTTCAGCTGCTCTGATCTGAAAAGACAGGACAGATAGATTGAAGCGATATGACAGAAGCATATGAGGGGATTTGCTCTCATCCATTTTCTATTTTTGTCTGCATATGATCGTTGATAAATCGTTATTTTAACAGAAAAGTTGTCCTTAATGACCGAAAATAATACAAGGGGAGGAAGCAATCTTGACTATTGACATGCACCCCATATTGTCAATCACCTTGCCAGGTACTAGCCGCTAATTGCAATTAGGGGCAGGTGTGCACTGGAAATAAAACTGACTAAAGTCAGCTATTCAGTGGTTATTTTACCAGTAAACAATACATGCTGTCTGTGGGGGGAAGTCAGCAAAGAAAGAACCATCCACTCCTATAGCGCAGTCAAATGATTGTTTCATAATTTTTTGCTTCTACACCAGTTTTAACAGGTTCAAATAATCACACAATTTCAGACCAGGAGCGTGCACATGCCAAAGGAAACAACAGCGCGTGCCTCATTATCATATTCAATCGAACTGCAGTCGGCAAACCAGCGAAACCGAGCATTCTGCTTAATATAGTCTGCTCATGCGGCACTAATGAATTGCCAGCTGAAGGGATAAATAAACCGATACAAAAGGTGAAACAGGTAGGCTTACTATTCCTTTATTAGAGAAACATGCTTTTAATGTTGTGAAAAAGTAAAGTTTACTATGTATTGACTGGTGCGTTTGCAACGGTTCAAATGCCAAACAAACCTGTGGAATGCAGTCACTATTTCTCAGTATTGTTCTTTATTTCAAGACCGTTAGAGCGTGACCATTTTGTCTCTGTTTGCAAAACGTGTTTATTGCAGGCGGTCTAACCTCTCGGCTTCCTCAATTTCGTTTCAGCCTAGGGATGGGCCACAAGGAACTCATGGGGGGGCTGCAGTGGCTCAAGGATCTTCACATCCATACCCACACATGTAGTCATCTAGCCTTTTGGGGTCAACCTAAGCTAGGCTGAACACATTACATTTTTAACAATGCTTATTTCTGATCAAAGCTAGTTCATTTCATCTGGCGTGGAGCCCATTTTCATAATATTATCTTGTACCAGCTCCTTGACATAGTTTAAGTAATCATGAAAAAAACAGGCCTTAGGGAATTTCCCCCTTGCCAGCTCCTATTAGTGCTATTGATCATTGTGGCACCAACTCTCCTTTTGAACTTTCTATTCCCAACCTATTGTTCTACGTCACAATGCCTGCTTTGCTATTAGTTAAAATGTAAACAACAATTACTCATGGAACTCTGAGGTCGTCCCATTGTTTCCTATAGGGAAATATAGGTATGTCTGTATTTTGCCAAACCTTGCTGTGTTTATAGATTTCATTTTAAGTTGGACACCATTTTAATCATGAGAATCTCCTAGTTATGTAAGGCTGGGCAGTGTACTCCGTTGTCAAACGCTAGCCCTGAAATACCCTTTGCCCTTGGAACGCTGAGCCCCCCCCCCCCATTGTTTTCCTGTGGATAGGCATGCTGGTATATTTTGCCAAATATCTTGCAATATGTACTTTTTGTTTAATCAGGATAATCTCTCTTTTTCTAATTACATAAGGTTGGACAGCATACTCTGCTGTCATCCACCACTAGACCAGAAGTAGTCAAAAGTTGAATGTTTTCCCTACTTCCTCATTATGCAGACATAACCACACTTTCTACACTAGTTCATTTTTAGTTTTGTCCTAAGAACAGATTGTAGTGGTAAAATCAAAAGGGCTACATTTTTTGGTGCCCTTTAGGAGAAATGGAATTCTAAGCGTCACTCAAGTCAGAGGCTCTGCGACCGTTCGATTCCATTCATTTGCTATGTGCTTGCGCTAGTGTTCCAGCTTAGCCAATGTTCTTTTTCGTTCAGCTTTGGGTGAATTGACTTGTTCTATTGTCCAGCCTACCTAAGCTGATCTGCTGGCTAATGCAGTCCTGATGGAATGACTACATTATAAATTGGGGAGCAGCCCTGACCGGGACCATCAAGCCAACACTATAGCCATTAGGCCAAGAAGTCTGAACCTTTTCACGAGGTTGCTACGTTAACACATTTGGGAGAGTGTGTCCCCACGCTTCTATATACCAAGTCCCTAACCTCTACACGCCTCTCAGGCTGCCATCCCACTTCTGACAATACAGTGAATTTGGCGGCTTAGCCCTGACTGTGACTCAAACGAGGGTCCAGCGACTGTCAAGCCAACACCTTAACCATTACACCAAGATGTCTGAACCCCTTGAGGTCGTTAGGTTACGGTCGCTACCATATAATTAAGATTCATTCTAAATGGCATAACAATTATACTGAATTAAATAGAAACGCAACATGTAAACTGTTGGTCCCATGATTCTTGAGCAAAAATAACATATTCCATATGCATAAAAAGCTTAAGTAAAAATGTTGCACATTTGTTTACATACCTGTTAGTGAGCATTTCTCCTTTACCAAGATAATCCACCTGACAGTTGTAGCATATCAAGAAGCTGATTAAACAGCATAATCATTCCACAGGTGCACCTTGTGCAGGGGACAAGGCCACTCTAAAATGTGCAGTTTTGTCACACAACGCAATGCCACGTCTCAAGTTTTGAAGGAGTGTGCAATTGGCATGCTGACTGCAGGAATGTCTACCAGAGCTGTTGCCAGAATTTTATGTTCATTTCTCTACCATAAACTGCATCAACATCGTTTTTGAGAATTTGTCTGTACGTCCAACCAGCCTCACATCCGCAGACCACCTATAACTACACCAGCCCAGGACCTCCACATCGAGCTTGTTCACCTGCAGGATCGTCTGTGACCAGCCACCCGGATAGCTGATGAAACATTTTTACAGAGTTCCTCTGTAAAAAAAAATAAATAAAAATCCCTTCTGTGGGGGATAACTCATTCTGATTTTCTGCGCCCCTGCCCAATCATGTGAAATCCATAGATTAGGGCATCATTTATTTCAGTTGACTGATTTGCAATTGTTGCGGTTTCTTTGTTCAGTGTATGTCAGATGAGTTGACGCATTTCTGCAGGGCAATCATGCTTTGTAAGTGTCAGTATACTAGGTTCAGTTTGCTGCTAGCAGTACTCGGCTAGGCGACGCTGACATTGTGCTGTCAAGAAATAAGTCATTCATTTTGACAATTTTGCACAGGTCTTAGTCAAGCGATTTTACATATAAGATGTTTGGGGCAGTATTTCTCAAGTGAAGAAATGTGCATAGAAACTACTGGCCACTAGTTGCAAGAATAATTTGTGATGTTTAGTAGGACAGCGTTAGGAGTTATTTGATAGCCTTTTCCGGTGAGGGGTTAGCAGTAGACTCTCTGCACACAGGACTCTGCTTGTGTAGATTGATTACCATGTAGCCTGTTCTTGGAAGTGGCAGGAACATAATACTCTCTGAAATATCAATCGCTCATCTTGATGTCAGGAAGGATTAGTCTCCACTGTAGCCTGAAAGATGGGAATCTTAAACACGGATAAAGAAATTGGCTCCCAGTTAGCCTGCTGAAAATCTACTTAATTATTTGGCAGCATTTCTTTTTGTGTTCTTGCTTTATTTTCTAAACAAACCAATACCCATTGATAAGTTGCTTTTGTACTGTATAGTAAACGTTTATAAAAAGGGAATTGGTGTCATGGCTGTGTTGATCCCACTCCTATAAAACCTATTGTCGCTTTACTCACTTAGTAGGGTGCCACATGAGTTTACTTTTTAGGTTCTTCTCTAAGCAGTTGAGGTTTGTTTGTTGTGACAATATGCCTGGTCTGCACTGTTGGGCGTCTTTGGTTGAACAATGTGTCCCTTTTGGGAAATTTGTCTTGCATCTCAAACACAACAGCACAACATCCCCGCATAAATGCATTCAACAATGTAAATCATGAGCAATATCACAAACTGTGTCTGGGATAAATTAAAATTTCATTCAGATTCATGGCGGGAGTAAACGATTTCTGGGGTCTGGTGGTTTGGTGTACATGGGATCAAATCTTTTTCACATGCTTTGTAAACAACTGGTGTGGACTTACGGTGAAATATTTACAATACGAGCATTTCTAGCTATTTTATGAACTTCGCTAGCTAATGAAAACATTGACATCTAAAGTACATTTTATAACATGATGGCGAAGTTGTTTCTTACCAAATATGTGCCTACTTTAGCAATGTCATCGTATTCCCAAGCCTCTATAGTGTAATTTAAATGAGTCATTAGCCCATGTTCTACTTTTGCACGTCAATATGGCTGCGGCATTGATAACAATTGCAACGATGGGACTGACGTGCAAACCATGAATATGCAGCTGGATTTATTGTGGAGTTGATTGTTGGTAATAACATTTTCCATGACATGTAGCCTCATTTAATTAGAATTATAACAAAGTAAAAAGCAGTTAGCTAGGCAAGTTGTCTTGAGGCTTAAAATCAAAGCAGAGGTTGTGGTTGGAATTGCGGTATATTTAAGTAGATCATTTAGATGTGAGCTAGCGTCTTTTGACACTGGTTTTCTCTAGACAAACTTGCTTAGCAACCGTCGTGCCCACTTCACGACAATTGGTGTGTTTAGACCGTGATTGATCCATAGTGATGTGAACACCGAGGAACTTGACGCTCTCGACCCGCTCCACTACAGATCTGTCGATGTGAATGGGGGGCGTGCTCGGCCCTCAACCTCTCCTTCAACGTGATCAAGACAAAGGAGATTGTGGACTACAGGAAAAAGATGACCGAGCACGCCCCCATTCTCATCGACGGGGCTGCAGTGGAGCAGGTTGAGCGCTTCAAGTTCCTTGGTGTCCACATCACTAACATGGTCCAAGCACACCAAGACAGTCGTGAAGCTGGCACGACAAAGCCTATTCCCCCTCAGGAGACTGAAAAGATTTGGCATGGGTCCTGAGATCCTCAAAAGGTTCTACAGCTGCACCATCGAGCGCATCCTGACTGGTTGCATCACTGCCTGGCATGGCAACTGCTCGGCCTCAGACCGAAAGGCACTACAGAGGGTAGTGTGTACAGCCCAGTACATCACTAGGGCCAAGCTCCCTGCCATCCAGGACCTCTATACCAGGCAGTGTCAGAGGAAGGCCCTAAAGACACCAGCCACCCTAGTCATAGACTGTTCTCTTTGCTACTGCACGGCAAGCGGTACCGGAGCGCCAAGTCTAGGTCCAAGATGCTTCTAAACAGCTTCTACCCCCAAGCCATAAGACTCCTGAACATCTAGTCAAATGGCTACCCAGACTATTTGCATTGCCCCTCCCCTCTGTCACCTGTGCATAGTCACTTTAATAACTCTATTTGCATGTACATACTACCTCAAATAACCGGTGCCCCCACACATTGACTCTGTACCGGCACCCCCTGTGTGTGTATAATGCTGCTCTTTAATTACTTGTTACTTTTATCTCATCTGTATTTTTTTTTAAACTTCACTGTTGGTTAGGGTCTCGTAAGTAAGCATTTCACTGTAAGGTCTGTACCTGTGTTTGGTGCATGTGACTAATACAATTCCTCTAGACCATGATAAGCTGCTTTGTCTTGCTGACATTGAGGGAGAGGTTGTTAACACTGCCAGGTCTGTCTCATCGTAGGTTGTCAGGCCTATATCACTGTTGTCAAACGTAATGATGTTTGTGTTGTGCGCGGCCACGCTGTTTAGAGGTGAACAGGGAGTACAGGAGGGGGACTAAGCACACACACCTGGGGGCGGCCCATCAGGAAGTCCAGGATCCACTTGCAGAGGGAGATGTTCAGTCCCAGGGTACGAAGCCTAGTGATGATGGTGTTGAACACTGAGTGGGAAGGGGCAGTGTAGAGTGCGTGATCTGTTGGGGCGGTTTGCGAATTGTAGTGGTTCCAGGGTGTCTGGGATGATGGTGCCTGTTTTTTTTTTTTTAAGTGTTTCATGACTACAGATGTGAGTGCTACGGGCGATAGTAATTTACACCGGTTACTTTGTTTTTTTTGGGGACAGGGACTATGGTGGTCTTAACATGTACAGTCGTGGCCAAAAGTTTTGAGAATGACACCAATATTAATTTTCACAGTCTGCTGCCTCAGTTTGTATGATGGCATTTTGCATATACTCCAGAATGTCATAGAGTGATCAGATGAATTGCAAAGTCCCTCTGCCATGCAAATGAACTGAGTCCCCCAAAAACATTTCCACTGCATTTCAGCCCTGCCACAAAAGGACCAGCTGACATAATGTCAGTGATTCTCTCGTTAACACAGGTGTGAGTGTTGACGAGGACAAGGCTGGAGATCACTCTGTCATGCTGATTGAGTTCGAATAACAGACTGGAAGCTTCAAAAGGAGGGTGGTGCTTGGAATCATTTGTTCTTCCTCTGTCAAGCATGGTTACCTGCAAGGAAACACGTGCTGTCATCATTGCTTTGCACAAAAAGGGCTTCACAGGCAAGGAAATTTCAGCCAGTAAGATTGCACCTAAATCAACCATTTATCGGATCATCAAGAACTTCAAGGAGAGCGGTTGAATTGTTGTGTAGAAGGCTTCAGGGCGTTCAAGAAAGTCCAAGTGCCAGGACCGTCTCCTAAAGTTGATTCAGCTGCGGGATTGGGGCACCACCAGTACAGAGCTTGCTCCGGAATGGCAGCAGGCAGGTGTGAGTGCAGCTGCACGCACAGTGAGGCGAAGACTTTTGGAGGATGGCCTGGTGTCAAGAAGGGCAGCAAAGAAGCCACTTCTCTCCAGGAAAAACGTCAGGGACAGACTGATATTCTGCAAAAGGTACAGGGATTGGACTGCTGAGGACTGGGGTAAAGTCATTTTCTCTGAATCCCCTTTCCGATTGTTTGGGGCATCCGGGAAAAAGCTTGTCCGGAGAAGACAAGGTGAGCGTTACCATCATTCCTGTGTCATGCCAACAGTAAAGCATCCTGAGACCATGTGTGGGGTTGCTTCTCATCCAAGGGAGTGGGCTCACTCACAATTTTGTTTTAAGAACACCGCCATGAATAAAGAATGGTACCAACACATCCTCTGAGAGCAACTTCTCCCAACGATCCAGGAACAGTTTGGTGACGAACAATGCCTTTTCCAGCATGATGGAGCACCTTGCCATAAGGCAAAAGTGATAACTAAGTGGCTTGGGGAACAAAACATCGATATTTTGGGTCCATGGCCAGGAAACTCCCCAGACCTTAATCCCATTTGAGAACTTGTGGTCAATCCTCGAGGCAGGTGGACAAACAAACTCCAAGCATTGATTATGTAAGAATGGGCTGCCATCAGTCAGGATGTGCCCCAGAAGTTAATTGACAGCATGCCAGGGTGTATTTCAGAGGTCTTGAAGAAAAAAAAGAAAAAAGGGTCAACACTGCAAATATTGACTCTTTGCATCAACTTCATGTAATTGTCAAAAGCCTTTGACACTTATGAAATGCTTGTAATTATACTTCAGTATTCCATAGTAACAATCGACAAAAATATCTGAAGACACTGAAGCAGCAAACTTTGTGGAAATTTAATATTTGTCATTCTCAACTTTTGGCCACTGTCTTTCAAAGATCATTTGTAAAAATCCAAAGAAGGGTTTAAACACTGTTTCCCATGCTTGTTCAATATTTCATAAACAATGAACATGCACCTGTGGAACGGTCATTAAAACACTAACAGCTTACAGAGGGTAGGCAATTAAGGTCACAGTTATGAGAACTTATGACACTAAAGAGGCTTTTCTACTGACTCTGGAAAAACGATTCAAAAAAGGTGCCCAGGGTCCCTGCTCATCTGCGTGAACGTGCCTTAGGCATGTTGCAAGGAGGCATGAGGACTGCAGATGTGGCCAGGGCAATAAATTGTAATGTCTGTACTGTAAGACGCCTAAGACAGCGCTAGGGAGACAGGATGGACAGCTGATCGTCCTGGCAGTGGCAGATCACGTGTAACAACACCTTCACAGGTTCGGTACATCCGAACATCACACCTGCGGGACAGGTACAGGATGGCAACAACTGCCCGAGTTACACCAGGAACACACAATCCCTCCAGTGCTCAGACTGTCCGCAACAGGCTGAGAGTGGCTGGACTGAGGGCTTGTCTGGTGAGCACCTGCCTTACATCACCGGCAACAACATCTCCTATGGGCACGAACCCGTCGCTGGACCAGACAGGACTGGCAAAAAGTGTTCTTCACTGACGAGTCGTGGTTTTGTCTCACCAGGGGTGATGGTCAGATTTGCATTTATCGTCGAAGGAATGAGCGTTACACCGAGGCCTGTACTCTGGAGCGGGATCGAGGTGGAGGGTCCCTCATGGTCTGGTGCGGTGTGTCACAGCATCATCGGACTGAGCTTGTCATTGCAGGCGTCCTCTCAACGCTGTGTGTTACAGGGAAGACATCCTCCTCCCTCATGTGGTACCCTTCCTGCAGGCTCATCCTGGCATGACAATGCCACCAGCCATACTGCTCGTTCTGTGCGTGATTTCCTGCAAGACAGGAATGTCTGTTCTGCTTTGGCCAGCGACGAGCCCGGATCTCAATCTCATTGAGCACGACTGGGACCTGTTGGATCGGAGGGCTAGCGCAACCCCNCCCCCCCCCCCCCCCCCCCTTGTTCAGTTTGTCTCAGTTGTTGAATCTTATGTTCATACAAATATTTCCACATGTTAAGTTTGCTGAAAATAAACAGTTGACTGTGAGGACTTTTTTTTTTGCTGAGTTTATAACAGTACAAATAAAGAAACCCTTCAAATCCAAACTTTAATGTCACACAACTGGTTAGCAGATGTTAATGTGAGTGTTGCTAAATGCTTGTGCTTCTAGTTCCGACAGTGCAGTAATATCTAACAATTCCCCAACTACCTAATACACACATCTAAAGGGGTGAATGAGAATATGTATATGGAGAGCTGAGCGTTAAGGTGCAATAGATGGTATACAGTAAGGTATGTGAACATTAAGTGGCATTATTTAGAGTGCATTGTATGAAGTGACTAGTGATCCATTTTATTAAAGTGGCCAATGTCTATGTAGGCAGCAGCCTCTGAGTTGGTGATTGCTGTTTAGCAGTCTGTCCTTGAGCTGTTTTTCAGTCTCTTGGTCCCAGCTTTGACGCACCTGTACTGACCTACATAAGGGACGCGGATGGCATTTGCTGTATGTTTGATAAACTGCATATTGCAAATGTACGGTCCCTTACTAGACGTCCGAAACTGTTTCTAAAATAGGCCGATGGCGTCGGGCCGTGCCCCAGGGCCAAATCTTCCAGGAAATGAAGTTTCTCGGACATTTGGTGTCCGTTTAATAAAATAAATTCATTTGTCATTTTTCCGCCTTTCAGGTTAATCCCACCAGATGGCGAATGGCTTCTTATTGCAAATGTACAAAACCTACACCTAATTGACCTGGCTTTTTCTCCTAAACGGAAAAGACTTTCGAAGACTAAACTTGGTGGGCATGGGTTTGGCCAAATGGGCTGTTGGCCCCGAAACAGGATGGCGTCAGGGACTCACGGTTTTTGAGTTAAGGCCCATTTTCTGGGATTAAAGGTGAAAAATGGAAATAGAGCGCTAATTTGACAGCTTCACGTCAAAGTACATGAACCTACGGTGTAAGGAAAAAAAGAACCAGACATTTGTTTTAATTTTCGATAAATTGTAAAATGTACAATTCGTAATGTTGAGACATTTTTTTTTACCCAAAAGTTATGGATCCAGTTGCGGCGTGTTCAGACGAATCCGTTAACGTGGGTTTCGGAGCTCTGTGATTTCTGTGATTTTCTGAAATCACACACACGCACAATCAATGGGGAATGACACAGTGAGGGGCTTACAGACACACTGCCTGCAATAGTTACTTTTGTTCGAACTATCAAAGAACCGTCAGACCTAGAGCTCTGAAACTTTAGAAACCCATTCTAGACCTTTAGTCGATAGTGCACGGTGAGTTACGGGGCTCTAGAAGGTTCTCAGGCCGAGAAACAGCCTCGTACATTTTCAATATTTTCACATCGCGAAAATGACAATTTCTAAAGTCCCAGAGTCACAAGGCTAGGTGCATTAGAACCGCCTCGGCCCATAGAGACGGACCCTAACGTTTCTGTCCGATAGCTCATTCAAGGACCCCGTAGCAACGCCCGGAAAATGCACCAATTAAGGTCGCTGCTCAAACTCCAAATGACCTATCGAGCCGAGATTCGGGGTCGCCTCAGCTAGGCCTACACAATGTCGGAACTGGACCCGCAGCTAGAACGTAACTAGGTGTTTTACATTTACTATGATTTAAACAGAAGACGCTGTGAATTTTGAGCCTGCCCTGATATGTGATAGTTGGCTTCTAAACGAGTTGGAAAAAGTGGGTTTGGTGTCAGAATGATAACTAATTGACTGATGGACGCTGACTTGCTGGCTGACTTTTGTACATTTGCAATAAGATTGAATAGGGCTGAAACATCACCAAAATGACAGACTGAAATAAATCAACACTAAAAAGTGCATCACCATTGTCTCTAGGCCGTGCCGAGTTCAACGAGATGCCCCACTTGACTGTAGCTCGCTCTGACCTCATAGACCGTGCAAAAAAGTAGGCCCAAAATGAAGCCTGGCCCTAAATTTCAGCTGCTTTTGGGTGACCGCGGCAGACCCGTTTGGGTTAGAAGCACAATTCAACTTCAGGAATGTTCCTAAGGTCCTCCCGATCTGAGCAAGCCTAACCGTGACCGTGTGGCATTAACCCTTAACAGTAAAAACAAGTTATTTTCATCTAACAGTTTGCTATGACATCTCTCCCCATAGGAATACATTGCCTGCTCCCCTAAATTCAACCTGATGCCTATGTGGGTTATGAATGCCATATGAACCTGTCTTCAATAGCAATCCATCAGGCCACTATGAGGTCTACCTGTGTTGGTTCTAAGCTTCCTGGAGCAACCGGAAGTGGTTATATTCACCCTAAAGGTGTTTGTTTTTCACCAACTGCAGGTTGGGTGTGTATATATAGACTTTCAAACCTGTGTTAATCAGTCAGTTCTTAACTTAGACTTAACTCAGGATTCTGTAAAAGCCTACCCCAATGAGGATATGTGTTCACTTACAGCTTCCTGTGCCAACCGGAAGTGCTTTAAATTGGGGTCATAGGGGCTGTTTCGAAGGGTTACAAAGGTCACATCTTTCCAAAACTTCATATGTGATTAGGCAACCCCAATGAACTGTAAATCAGTCATTACTCCCATCAGATTCCCTTAAACTCACACACGCACACAGTCCATGGGGAGTGACATAGTGTGGGGCTTACAGACACACACTGCCTGCAATAGTTACTTTCGTTCGAACTATTAAAGAACCGTCAGACCTAGAGCTCTGAAACTTTAGAACCCTTTTCTAGAGCTTATGTCGATAGTGCACGGTGAGTTATGGGGCTCTAGAAGGTTCACAGGCCGAGAAACAGCCTTGTACATTTGCAATATTTTCAATTCATTTTTACATCGAAAATGACAATTTCTAAAAGTCCCAGAGTCACAAGGTTAGGTGCATTAGAACCGCCTCGGCCCACAGACTGACCCTAACGTTTCTGTCCGATAGCTCATTCAAGGACCCCATAGCAACGCCCGGAAAACGTGGATTTTCAGCACCAATTTAAGGTCGCTGCTCGGGCTCCGAATGACCTATCGAGCCGAAACTCGGGATTTGGGGTCGCCTCAGCTAGGCCGACACAACGTCGGAACTGGACCCGCAACTAGAACGTAACTAGGTGTTTTATGTGTTTATTATAGTGACTTGAAGGCAGACTTTTGTCCATTTGCAATAAGTTAAAACCGTTGAGCCCGGCCAGTTCAACGGGCCAGTCAATTTGGGCATTTCTGCAGTATTTTCGAGCTTGTCAAATTCGTGATGTTAAAAGCCCATTGAAACATATTGCAAATGTACAGTACATTTGCAATATGTTTCAATGGGCTTTTAACATCACGAATATGACACGCTGAAATCAACACCAACGAGCGATGGAGAGGAACCATGATCACTGCCCGGCCATCCCGAGTTCAACGGGCCAGTCAATTGGGCATTTCTGCAGTATTTGGGAGCCTGTCAAATTTGTGAGGGTAAATGCCCATTGTAAGAAATTGACAACCGTGCACCTGGTAATTGAAACAGGTAACCATGAGCATATTTTAAATATTAATGCCTTTAGGAGGGTGCAAGGTATCCCTGGCTGGTTAGGGAGCACCCCCCACCCGTGGCCATCCAAATGGGGGCACCCCTGGTCATTTTGGACGTTTTTCTAAAAATCTTTAAAAAAACAGTCCCACTTCTCTCTCATCAAACATGACAAATAGACCCTATAGGATGATTCAGGGCTTAACATAGTGATATATATCATTTTGTCAGTTTAAATGCCATTTGGACATTGCTCACTGACTTTTGGGTTCGGAAGCCGACTTCCTATGATCATATATGTAAATGGACATAACATCATGATATGCCATTTGGACATTGACTTTTGGCTTCCTATGGTAACATATTGCAAATGGACAAAACATAGGCCTTATGGACAATAAAGTTAATAAAACTAAATCAATAAAATGAGACAAAGGTATGTTTATACACATCTTATATACGTGTTATTATCGAAAGAATCGCGAAAAACGGTCCAGAAAGCACTTTTTTTTAGGTATTTTGAGTTTTTTTTTTTTTTTTTAAATGTCCAAATTTGACCCTTGGGTCTTGACTTCATGTACAATATGATTTGCCCTGTTGGAGCGCGCTCGCCACCTATAGTAATTTTGAGTTATTACATTTGGCATTTGCCATTTGCCATAAGAATTGATTGATCTGCCGTCCATTTGGGCACTCTTTTCCATTGTGTGTATGTTTCGTCCAATGGCAATATGTTGCCATTCATTTTTGTCCATTTCATGGGGGTCTTCCCTTACCTCGCCTTCTGGACGATAGCGGGGTGAAGACAGTGGCTCAGGTGGTTGTCTTATCTTTTTGTCCTTCCTGTGACATTTGGTGCTGTAGGTGTCATGGAGGGCAGGTAGTTTACCCCCGGTGATGTGTTGTGCAGACCGCACCACCCTCTGGACAGCCGTGCAGTTGCAGTACCAGGCTGTGATGCGCTCGCTTGTGCATCTGCAAAATGAGTAGGTGTGTCAACTTTTGACTGGTACTGTAGTTGTCCTCTGGACTCCTGTGGTGAGGTTTGAGTCAATTAGTGCCATAGTTTAATACAAAGAGCAAATTGAAATGGTATGTTTGTGGATGGACCCAATGTCGTCTCTTGCAGATCTGGGCCTGGTTTCCTGATAGCGATGGAACTATTTTAACAAATGGATCTGTCCAACAGCCGACGAGGTAACATGCGTTTCCTAAAACCACCACGCGAAGAGAACGTTCTGTGAGGGCGTCGCTGGATCATGTATTGCTAGTTAAAAAGAAAGCGCTGCTCTCTGATCAGCTTTCTCCATTTCAGAATCTTTCCTTAACATTAGTTACACAATACTGACGGATCGGCACCTAGACATATCACCTAACTGCTGCAAGTATTGAGGCTACTTATTCTGATTACCCTATAATGTACTCAGTCAGATTCCTTTGGCACATTGCACACGTTAAACATTTGACTGTAGCCTACAAATAGAACTCAGTTGACTGAACTTTACATTTTTGCAGAACATGCTCTTTCTGTGCCAAAGACCAAGGTTTCCCAAAGTCTGTCCTTCTGTGTCCAACTTAGCTGTTCTACTAGTGGTCTGAAGCAGTTGGTAAATAAACTATAGTTTTGGGAAGTAGCTCCGTTATCTATTCTCCTATGACGGTTCTAACAAGTAACTTTTCCTTAAGATGCTTTTGGGAAAACGGGCCCTGAAGTTTGACCGGGCCCCTTCTATTAAATCAACGATTGCTGTATCATCAGCATATTTTACTGTTGCACATCCTGATTCTTATAGGGGTACAATTGTTGGTGTAGAGGGTAAACAGAACTGGCAAAAGGACAATGCCATGGGGTACACCTGTATTGCTGGTTTGTGGGTCTGACGTGTTTGCATTGAACAGCACTCTTCTGACCCGACTGAGAACCCACCGACTTGAGACGCACATTGGAGTCCATGTTTGCAACAGAATATCAGGATGTAATGTGTTGAATACAGAAAGTTGACAAATGATTCTGGCATATGAACGTGGTTTATCCAGGTGCATGTCGATTTTTAACAAGAATCAAGTGTCTTTGACTCTGCTGCCTTTTTTTATAGTAGTGATGGGTGAAAATCTCTTCCATATTGCAATATTATTTTGGACAATATATCAGTACTTTGACTCCAAGTAACAATATATTTTCTGTTGGTGTTAGCTAGCGCTAGTGGGCTGTACCTGGGCTAAAACTGGTATTTTTCATCCTGTAGCTTATTCTCCATCTTTTTAAAATTGTAAGCCAATAATAAAGCTTTCATTTCCCTGACTGATCAACTCATTTCTATTGTCTCTCTGCAATAGACATGTATTGAGCAATGTACTTCAAATTGCAATTGTATCGCCATATTGTATCGCCACCTAAGTATCCCGATATCGTATCATGAGATACCTGCCATAGTTTAGAGTATAACTTGAATGGGTTGGGTAGGCTTTGTGTGCCGGAGAAGGTGTTTGACTGAACATTGCCTCTGTTTTATGTAATATAACTGACCCTGGCAGTAAAATAACTGTAGAAACACTGTTACTGGAGAAGCATATAACCTCATTCTTGCCTCAGTTTACCAATTGACCGAATGAGGTTCTGTCCCATCTCCCCCAGATTCCAGTCTACGATGGAGATTGACAGTCTAATGAAACAGGCGAGTGATGGACCTGTCATGACTCCCTAATCCTGCTCATGGAGAGCTATAAGATGTGCTGACTTTTGTTCTTGGCCCAGAGCTAATACTCCTTTTATTAGTGGGTTTTAGTGTTGGTCTGGAAAGCCTGCACATGCTGTAGTTGTCAAGGACCAGGGCAGAGCTGGTGAACATGAATTCTCTTTTAAACCTCAATCTAATTTTGTATATTTTTGACTATACTGTTTAGTTTTTTCTTGTGTTGTAGAAATTCTTATACCAGACACTAAGTCAGTCTTAAATTAATAGTCTTTGTCAGCAAGCTGGAGGTCCGTTAAACTTCAATGCATAAAGTACCAGTCTGAAGTGAGCTCTAACCGGGCAGTCCCGTTAGTTCCCTTAAATACTGACAAGTTATATTTGCATGATTTTAGGTTTCTTCTCTCAGCTGAGATTCCTTTCTCTAAACAAGGTGCTGGGCGTACTGCCAAATTGCAGATACTGATAGTGAGGATTTGTTCAGTCACTTGCATGAACACAGAAATTGGTTTATGAAAAGCACAAATAAAAAATCATCACACTTGGAATATGGAGGTTGGAACATTTCTGCCGAAATGTTTCCTCTCCTGTGGCTTCATTGTTCTTGAGCAAAACAATTACCACGCTCATGCCACACACTTCCCCTCTGAACACTTTCTTTTGCAGGAGTTTGTCAGTGTCTGGGTCCAGAAGCCACAGTTCCACAAAGATGACTTCTGGCACACGCACATCGACTATGAGATCTGTTTACATGCGAGTACTACTCCACGGCACGCTTCACTTGATTACCATCATTAACATCTTCAGCTTCTGACAGCATGAGGAGCTGTTTAGATTTATTGGCAACCTCTAACTTCTTGACAATCTGAAGTGGGGTAATATTGGCTATAAACCCTCTGCTAATATGATTTACCTTCTTCCTGTGTTAAGACCAATAGCATGTGTTTTAGGAAGAAGACTTCCTGTGTGCGGAGGCGATACAGTGAGTTTGTTTGGCTCCGGCAGCGTCTGCAGGACAACACTATGCTCATGTACGTATAATCCATAGTGATACTTCACTGTAGGCCCTCTTCACTGCATCATATGATCACCCCTGCTGCAATGATGTATGCACTTGTCCTTCCCAGGGGTTGACTATTCACATACTTTTGGTCATGTAGTGTATGTGAACACCTGCTTGTCGAACATCTATTTCCAAAATCATGCGCATTAATATGCAGTTGGTTGCCCATTTGCTGCTATAACAGCCTCCACTCTTCTGGGAAGGCTTTTCACTAGTGTAGAAACATTGCTGCGGGACTTGCTTACATTTGGCAACGAGCGTTAGTGAGGTCTGTCACTGGTTCAAAGTTGGTGTTCCAATTAATTCGAAAGATGTTCGATGGGGTTGAGGTCAGGGCTCTGTGCAGGCCAGTCAAATTCTTCCACACTGATCTTGACAAATGATTTCTGTTTGGACCTCGCTTTGTGCATGGGGGCATTGTCATGCTGCCACAAAGTTGGAAGCACAGAATTGTCTAGAACGTCATTGTATGCTGTAGCATTATTTCCCTTCACTGGAACTAAGGGACCTTGCCCAAACCATGAGAAACAGCCCCAGAACATTATTCCTCCACCAAACTTTACAGTTGGCACCATGCATTGGTGCAGGTAGCATTCTCCTGATTCATCACTCCAGAGAACGCATTTCCAAAATCCAATGGTGGCAAGCTTTACACCACTCCAGCCAACGCTCTGTATTGTGCATGGTGATCTTAGGCTTGTGTGCGGCTGCTCGGCCATGGAAACCCATTCCATGAAGCTCCAGACGAACAGTTATTGTGCTGACGTTGCTTCGAGGCAGTTTGGAACTCTGTAGTGAGTGTTGCAACCGAGGATAGATTTCAGCACTCGGCGGTCCTGTTCTGTGAGCTTGTGGCCTACCACTTCGCAGCTGAGCCATTGTTGCGCCTTGACGTTTCCACTTTACAATAACAGCACTTACTGTTGACAGGGGCAGCTCTAGCAGGGCAGACTTGTTGGAAAGGTGGCATCCTATGGCAGTGCCACATTGAAAGCCACTGTTGTCCCTTTCCAGAGAGTTGCCCAAACTGCCTCCCTGGAACCCGTTCTTCAGTCTGAACAACCCCTGCAAGGTCAACCAGCGGATGAATGGCCTGCAAGAGTTTCTAGAGATGTGAGTGTCCTGACTACCAGGTTTTGCATGTTCAAAAGGCTTGAAGGGATTATCTAGACAGCCCATCTATGGGTCTGATGCAACCAAGTGGTCGTCTGGTCAATAGTGCTGAACAATTGGTGCTTTTGGAAGTCGGTTCGGTTTTGGCTAGCTTTGAAAAAAATCTTTTGAATTACGGTTACATTTTTTAAAAATGCATTATGAGATGACATTACAATGATTTGAGCTTTTTAATGGAAATTCCAAAGCCAAAAATGGTTAACATTAACTTGCCAAAACAACATAAAATAATATGACTTAGTTTATTTGATTACCTTTGACTTTAAGTAATGAAAAGTAATAATATCTCATCTCTGCACAGGCAGTAGCAGCCAGCCAGCCAATCTAATATATTACACAGTGCATTCTGAAAGTATTCAGAGCCTTGACTTTATCCACATTTTATGTTACAGCCTTACTCTAAAATGGATTAAAAATAAATTGAAGGCACAGTTGCATATGTATTCAAACCCTTTACTCAGTACTTTGAAGCATCTTTGGCAGCGACTAAAGCCTAGAGTCTTCTCGGGTATGACGCTACAAGCTTGGCACACCTGTATTTGAGGAGTTTCTCACGTTCTTCTCTGCAGATCCCCCTCAAGCTCTGTCAGGTTGGACCGCTATTTTAAGGTCTCTCCAGAGATGTTAGATCTGGTTCAAGTGGATTATGGTCATTGTAGTTAATTACCACGTTTCTATGCTGAACTAGGTTGAATATTTGCTTACTGAAAATTTCAACTCCCTTCAGGTGTGCATCCCACATAGCCTCTGACTTGATTTCTCTCTCGAGAAACAGCATTGGCTTCACAAACGAACTAAATGGAATTCAAGTAATTGAATCGATGTCGGTCAGTTAGTTTAATAACCCAAAAATGAAATGTCGGTTAGTTGCAGTGGTGGAAAAATTACTTGTGAAAGTCACCCAGTAAAATACTACTTGAGTAAGTCTAAAAGTATTTGGTTTAAAATATACTTAAGTATCAAAAGTAAATGTAATTGATAAAATGTACTTTATCAAGTGTAAATAATTTCAAATTCCTTTATATTAAGCAAACCAGAAGGCACCATTTTGTTTTTTAAATTTATGGAAAGCCAGGGGCACGCGCCAACACTCAACATAATTTACAAACAAAACATGTCAGATCAGAGCCAGTAGATGACCAGGAATGTTCTCTTATGTGTGAATTGAACCATTTCTGTCCTGCTAAGCATTCAAACTGTAATGTACTTTTAGGTGTCAGGGGAAAATGTTTAGAGTAAAAGTTGTCAAGTAAAAATAAAGTACTGATTCCAAAAAAAAAGAGTAAAAATACTATCAAGTACTACTTCAGTACTTTACACTACTGGCTAGTTGCTCAGCACTACTGGCTAGTTGCTCAGCACTACATAGCAATCTGTGGTGTAGATCCCCTATTATTATCCCAAATTAATAGCAATATAATTCAATCGCATGAATTCAGATTTTTCTCCAGTATGACATTTGTATTGTTTGCCCTGTATAAGACTTATATCCAAGGATTTATGGCACCAAACGCCATCCAGTGGCTTTTACCAGCAACTTCATTCATTTCCTCCACTCCACTTGAAACAAAAGCCATTTATGTACTGATGATTACAATGTTGATCTCATTCTCGCCTAGTTTTTCCTGTCATAGAGCTTTGGCATAGGGTACCAGAGCTTAGAATAACAATTCACTTAATCTCCTACCACACTTTGTAACCTGGAGCACTGATTACTCAAAAAACAAACTGAAAATGAGGCTTGTATGGTGTTCTTGATAGTTGTATGCATCTACTTCTAGATTTGTCTGTTCTTAATTAAACAACAAATGAATCTTCTCGTCCCCAGTGTTCTCCAGGACCACCTGCTGCTGTCTGACAGTAGAGTGCACCTGTTCCTCCAATCCCAGCTCAGCATGACCAAGATGGAGGCATGTGTCTTGGGCCAGACACGCTACACAGTGGCCCAGGCCATCCAGATGTGTAGCGACTGCCACCGCACACGCTTCCCCATAGAGAAGGGGAGCAAGGTGTCCTCAGACTGCGAAAGGTAAGAGTACGGTATGCACACCTGACAGGTGTGGCATATCAAGAAGCTACACAGATTTTGGCCTAAATTTTAAAAATTGAGACTTTTTTTTTTTTTTTTAAAGACATCCATTGATTGACTCACAACGGAGATAGTCTATGAAAAAATGCATGATTTCACATCAGCTGTTGTCGGAGAAACGACGCAAGCCGACATGACCTCTGCCATTTTATTCTGTACTTTCAGCCTCTCCAGCACCATGTCAAGTCTGGGCCACAGCCATGACTCGGGGGTCCCCCAGAGCCCTAGCCCTCTACCCTTTGACTGCAGCACCTGTGAAAATTCTGACAGCAACATTTGCATCCGGGATGAAGGATTCTTCAGCAGTCTGTCAGAGTCGTCGTGTGACCAGGAACACATGGAGCCCTGACACACCACTTCCACACACATGCACAAATGGGCTGTTTCCTGGACAAAGATTAAGCCTAGTCCTGCATGCTAAATGGAGATTCTCCTTTAAGTGCTTTTTAGTCCAGGGCTAGGCTTAATCTTTGTCTGGGAAACCGTTCAAAAGACTTTGCCGCTGTTCCTGGTGCGCTTCTCAAACCTCTGATTAACTGGCGGCGTAGGAAGGTATTTTTATGTGGTTCTGTTGGAATTCTGAGTCCCCATCTCTTTTTAAAATTACTGAGCTATGTTTTCTTAAAGGATATTTGGTATTAACACACCCTCTTGTGGCCCGACTAGTGTTGCTAGTGAATGAGTCTTGTCCAAAACAGAACGTTGTCTTAATGAAATATCTCATTCTTAAACTCTAACTTGTGCCTTACATTTTGTTCCTTTTTATGTGTATCAGTTTACCTGCAATCATACTGGGAAAGATTCTTAAATTCAACTTTTTTTATTTGCATTATTAGGGCACCGCTTAAGGTTAGCAAGGGAGGCCGAGTGTTGGAATACTTAAGATTTGTAAAATCTTTTTTTTTTTTTTTTTTTTTTTGTAGAAGTAACTTGGTTTGTTGACTTGGCGGTTGGTGCCCTTTGAAATCCTGGAATGTCAAAGTAATTTTTGTTGAAATGTGCTTTGCTTTCTTGTCCTTTTTAATTAAAAGGTTATCCCTGGGCTTTCCTTCAGCATTAACTTCAGTAGGCTTAGAAGAGGCTGGTGGGAAGTGATGTAGTACAGGCTTATTGTAATAGCTGCAATGGTATCAAACATATGGAAACCACGTTTGACTTTATTCCATTCCAGCCATGACAATGAGCCTGTCCTCTTATAGCTCCTCCCACCAGCCTCTGGCCTAGATGTCTTCTGTTATGAGTGACGATCTATACTGAACAAAAATATAAACACATGTAAAGTGTTGGTCCTATGAGCTGAAATAAATGTTCAATATGCACAAAGCTTATTTCTCAATTTGTGCACATTTGTTTACATCCCTGTTAGTGAGCATTTCTCCTTTGCAAAGATAATCCATCCACCTGACAGGTGTGGCATATCAAGAAGCTAATTAAGCCATGATCATTACACAGGTGCACCTTGTGCTGGGGACAAAAGGCCACTCTAAAATGTGCAGTTTAGTCACACAACACAATGCCACAGATGTCTCAAGTTGAGGGAGCATGCAATTGACGTGCTACTGCAGGAATGTCCAGAGCCGCCAATGTCGTTTTAGATCATTTGGCAGTACATCCAACCGGCCTCACAACCGGCGACTGTGTAACCAGGCCAGCCTGGGACCACATCCATCTGATGAAACTGGGTTGGCACAACCAAAGAATTTCCGCACCAACTGTCAAAACGTCCCCTGGACGCTCATCTGCATGCTCGTTGTCCTCACCAGGGTCTTGACCTGACTGCAGTTCGGCGTCGTAACTGATGTCAGTGGGCAAATGCTCACTTTTGATGGCCACTGGCACGCTGGAGGAGTGTGCTCTTCACGGCTGAATCCTGGTTTCAACTGTAACATGCAAACGTTTGGTGTTGTGGGTCAGTGGTTTGCTGATGTGAACGTTGTGAAGAGTGCCCCATGGTTGAGTTATGGTATGGGCATGCAGAAGCTATGAACCAATTGCTTTTTTTCCGATTGCAATTTGATTGCAGAGATGCCGTAACGAGATGCTGTGGCCCATTGTCGTGCCATTCATCCGTTGCCATGACGTGTTTTCCAGCATAATAATGCAAGGATCTGTACACAATTCCTGGAAGCTGAACATGTCCCAGTTCCTTCATGGCCTGCACACTCACCAGACATGTCACCATTGTGCATGTTTGGGATCTGAATTGAGGTGTACGACAACATGTTCCCACCAATAAAAAGCTACTTTGCACAGCCATTGAACAGTGGGACAACATGCCACAAACAACCTGATTAACTCGATGCTAATGAGATGTCACGCTGCATGAGGCAAACGGTGGTCACACCAGATACTGACTGGCTTTCTAATCCACCACTACTTTTAAGTTCTGACTAACCGATGCATATCTGTATTCCCAGTCATGTGAAATCCATAGTTTACGTCCTAATGAATTTATTTCAATTGACTAATTTCCTTATGAACTGTAACTCAATCTTATTGTTGTTTATTTTGGTAGAGTGTAGTTGGCTTTTGGATGCCTCACCAGACGTACTGTGCTATCAGCCCAGTAGAGGGTGTTATAACATTTAAAATGAGCTCCCTTGGAGACTAAACCAGTTCAATATATTCATCCCCTTCGTTTTATGTCCACAGTTTAAGATGCACAATGTTTGTCTGATTTGGAAATTCAAAATTATCTGCGTCTTCAAAGAAATCCTGAAACTTAGTCAGACGGTACAGTATGAAGATGGGCAGAAACCGCTTCTCCAATGGAAATCCCTGATCACGCTTGGAGGCGACATTGGCTAGCTGAACTGATGCACATAGACCCGATTGTGTTTAACTGCCGTCTCATGCCAAACTGCGCATATGCATGCCGTCAAATCGAAGGCACGCCTTCGATTAGTTTTTGACAAATGAAAACGTGTCAGTTTGCAAATTTCACTAAGTTGGAGTGATAACATGTTCAACTACTTAAGACATTGGCTTGACTCTAGGTTGTGAGAATAAACTAAGGAATCGTTTTTCATTTCTCTTATTGACTTCTCAAACCCTGGTCTGCTTTGCAAGCGTTTCCTGATGTCTCACAATGTTGCGCATCTGGGTTTATAAACTCTGTGCTATATTGCCAAGCTTTTCTGGGTCAGTACCATGGTGTTGTGGGTTTGAAACCCCGGGTCTTCTGTGGTAGGGATGGCTGGACAGTGTTCTATAGTCCATACCCTTGTCAAGGTGACTCAACCTTTCTCCCCTCTAACTCTTAACCTCAGTCTCCAACTGCTTAATTTTACTAACCTGCTCCGTGAGTTCTAACCTACAAAAAAGTTATTTCTGTATTTGAAGTGGTGTGAGGAGTGTTTCCCATCTATTTCTCTCTCACACACTGTGTAGAGATGTCTTAAGCTCTGGGAGTATTTCTCCCTTGACGGGGAGGGGGGCTGCATGTGTGTAGGCTACCTAGCTTATTAAAATGTGTGTCAGGCCTGGCAGAGCGCTGACTGGGCTGTGATTGGGGCGTGCTGACAGAATGTGTTTCACGGTTGCTGGCTAATGTCACTTCCCCTCACAAAGACAGGCCAGCAGACCGAACACGCGCCTTGGTTTGTGTATTCTGATTAGTTCATTTTTTGGGGTGTATTTCTTCCTGCTACACTACTCATGAGCTGGTCACCAGCAGCACCCAGTCAGTTTTGCCAGGTGAGCTGCACTAATTTAAAGGGGGGTAATTCATCTGTTATTAAACGCTCCAAGGATTTACCTGTCAGCAGCAGGGCCTGTGTGTGCTTCTGTGTGTCAATTTGGGGAGGTTAGGAATACTGGGCAGCATGTAAATTGGTAAGTGGGAAAAACAGGTGAAGGCTCAAATAAGACTGCATCGGTCTCCCTCCACTCCTGTCCTGCATCCCACTTTAACCAAACACCTCGCCAGCCCGTCCTCTCAGGGATTTAGCAGACGCTCTTACCCAGAGCGGTTTTTCAGGAGCAGTTAAAGGCACTTCAACAGATTTATTTTACCTAGTCAGCTCAGGGATTCAAACCGGCAACCTTTTGGTTACTGGCTCAATGCTCTTAACCGCTAGGCTACCTGCTGCGTTTTAGAAGCCAGTGAAGCTGTGAGAGGATATGAGTCACTGCTCTGCAGTAGTACAGAGACACTCTTAACACATGCACCGTGCACACTCCTACAGGAAGCGTAATATTCAAACTGTACAGTCAGTGTTTTGTTTGACCTTATTAATGGGTCAAACCTGAGCACTGCACATGCCGCACACAACCCGTTTCATTCCTCCAGGGCCTTTAGTCAATTTCCTTATAAAATGAAATGCTGCTTCACGGTCCTCAAAGGAAGGGTGGGTGTGTGTGTGTACAGTTAAGATATTTGCGTGTTCATGGTAAGTCTTTTGCAGCGCAGTCATTTATAACTCAATTTCCAGTGTGCATCTATGCGCTCCTTACCTACAAAACAAAACTTCAACCCGATTGTTCTACAAAGCAATTAGGGTGTCTAGTGAATTGTGAACGCGCTGTACTGCGTCGCCTGACGCTCCAGGCTTGTGTGATATTTTTAATTGTTAATTTGCTTTCACATTAGTCAACATCCCAGACTGGGTAGGTGACTGGCTTTCTAGGCGACAGATGAAATTTCACAGTTGATATTTCACATTTTCACACTTGATATTTCCCGTTCGGATGGGGAGTCTTGTACCCTGTGTCTGTTACATCTGTATGTGTGTAATGGAGGGAGACAAAAAGAAAATGGACAAACTTATTTTATGGCTGTTTTACATTTTGAGACATTCTAGTCTCTTGACAACCCTACAGAGATGGAATGTCGAACTATGAATATCAAATATCCCTCTTAATTTGTATTCTTCTGTTTTTACTCCATGTATCACTAACCCTACACACACGTGCACACACACACACTTTTCCATTTCCATCCCACTTCACACCCATCCACACGCACACACAACCCTTCCTCCACACCTGAGCCCTACACACCCTTTCACCCCCCAGATGAGCACCTTGTGTTTGATAATCTGGTTATGTACCTAATCATGGTCTATTCCGAGTGACAGAGGGCTGGGCCAATGGAACCTGACGTGGCTGATGGCCCGCCCCTCATGAGCTGGGACAAAATTGAAAAATTTTGTTGCTAGTGGATCGTTGGGCTGATTAGGATAACGTTCGATAACGGCCCGTGTCCATTCATCAGTGTCCGGCGGCGGCCAGTAAAAGGTTTCTCCGGTCTCACAGTAGTCACTTCCCTATGTGGCCCTCGCCAATCTCTGTCTGCCAGGGTCAGTGTCATATAGCCAGGACCTAACCCTGCCCTGATAACACACACACAAAGAACCTGCTGACATACAACCTCTGATACGCACAGTGACACTCACAAAGCGTGCTCTGTTTTAAGCACAGAGAGAGATGACCCTGCCCTCAAGTGCATTGGTCACCAATCACAACCACTTTGTCAAGGTACAGGTTACCGTGACGACTCTAATC
>QNTS01005687.1:50240-70451 GCA_003317085.1 Hucho hucho
GGCAAGAGGTGGGGCAGAGGGGTGGGAGGGAGGCAAGAGAGAGGAGGAGGTGAGAGGAGGGTGTTAGTCAGGAGCAGCAGAGACAAATGGCCCCAAAATGCAGTATTAATCTGTTGCTGATCTGCTGCCCTTTAAAGCCAATAGCACTTAGAGACAGAGACAGGGTGAGGGGGAGGGGAGGGGGGAGCGTGTCTAGGAGAGAAAGGGGGTAAAGGAGAGAGGGAGGGGAGTAGTAGAAACTGGTGGAGAGAGAGGGAAGGAGAAAGTGTTACAGAGAAGGAGTATTGGTAAGAGAGAGAAGAGACAGAATGCTGAGTTTAACACACAGAGCGGGACGGGTGCATTCAAACATTAGTTTACTGTTGTCAATGAATGTACAGGTTTGTTGTACTTACTGTCCAAATAGATGTTACTAACCAGGCTTCACTGACAGAGGACTTTTATCCAACTTGATACTGTCTTAAAACACAAGAACACTTTCTTACAGCAGTTGTTGCTGTTGCTTTTGATGCTGTAATGCATGAAGACACACTAACATGCTGTGTCAGACATGCCCCACACTCTCTCTCTCTTTCACATACACCCTCCCAGCAAGCAGAGCGGCCCCCTGTTTGATTTGTCATCTGACTAGTGATCAATAACTGTGATGGAAACAGAATCAGCCCAGATGGATTAAACGTCCCACTGGCTCTGACGTTATTTTCCCATTAAAACCAGCTAATCCCCCCCCCTCCCCACACACACACACTCTGAAAACTAGTTTACCCCACAACAGACACTATGATAACCCCCTATAGGCTTTAGCTCTGGGAGAACCAAGTCTTAGGTAAAGATACTCATTAGTGCAGTTCACCACTGCTACATACACCACACTTTCCAAAAATGACACTCTATCTATTACAGCTTTTGCAAATGTCCAAATATGCCCGTTCACAGCCGTGTTAAACATGTTCTGGTGAAAAGTAGTGCGCTATATAGGGAAAGTGGTAGTGCACTATATAGGGAAAATGGTAGTGCACTATATAGGGAAAGTGGTAGTGCACTATACAGGGAAAGTGGTAGTGCACTATATAGGGAAAGTGGTAGTGCACTATATAGGGAAAGTGGTAGTGCACTATATAGGGAAAGCGGTAGTGCACTATATAGGGAAAGCGGTAGTGCACTATATAGGGAAAGTGGTAGTGCACTATATAGGGAAAGCGGTAGTGCACTATATAGGGAAAGCGGTAGTGCACTATATAGGGAAAGTGGTAGTGCACTATACAGGGAAAGTGGTAGTGCACTATATAGGGAAAGTGGTAGTGCACTATATAGGGAAAGTGGTAGAGCACTATATAGGGAATATGGAGCCATTTGGGGGACACAGTCCCAGTTTTTGCAATAGTACACAGGCCACAAGTGTGGAACAGTGAGCTCTGCTAGGCAAAGACAACAGATTGAGTTCATCTGATCAGAATGCTAACTCTGCATAGCACACAGTTTAAAAACCCATACAAATGTGTGAATTTCAGTTTGTGTTTGTGTGCAAGCATTTGTAAATGTATGCCTACATTTGATATAGGCGATGTGCAGATTTGTGGCTGAGAGCACGAGAGAGGAAGCATGAGACCATCTCCTGTTTGGTACATGCTGTACCTCTCTCTCCCTCTTTTTCTCTCCATCGCTTTCCTTCCATCTGCTCTCTTTATCTCATCCTGTGGAGTTTCAGAGAAGCATTCTGCACACCTGTACAACACACACACACACACACACATTGGTCAAGTCATGCTGGATCAAGTCATGCTGGATCAAGTCATGCTGGATCAAGTCATGGATGATGCAATGCACAAAAAGGAAAGAGCAGATGTTCCTAATGCTTGGTCCACTCAGTGTATAGCAAGCTGTCAATGTCACAATGACCTTGGCTTTCATCTGAATTCTAAAGGAGCTCCCTCATTCTGTGTTTGAGGTAGGCTGTGTTCCAAATGGCACTTTATTTTCACCATATTCCCTGTATTTCCTATATAGTCAAAAGTAGGACACTAGATAGGGAACCATTTGGAAGGCAAGGAGTAAGCTTTCTACTGCTTCCTCCGCTGTCATCATGTTTTATCTCAGGGATATCCCTAACTTTAACCATCCCCACCACCATTATACCCATTCCTCACTATACCCCACACACACATCAGGGGAGACTATGAGAGACATCTCTAACGGATTCTGAAGATTCCAATTTCCCCACTGTCACCAAAGACAGAAAACTCTCTGAGCTCAATTACCCCTGTCTAACACATACACATGCCACACACACATAAAGAAGCGCATACACAAAGATGCCACACACACACACACACACACACACACACACACACACACACACACACACACACACACACACACACACACACACACACACACACACACACACACACACACACACACACACACACACACACACACACACAGAGGGATTGAGATAGGGAGGATAAGAGATCGGGATAAGTAAAAAATTGGTTGACAGGTCAGCGAGGAGCCAAAAGAGAAGAGAATTGTGAGAGGGGGGCAGGGAGAGAGAACAGAGGGATAAAAGTATAGAATTGTAGCAGAAAAGATAGGGAAGCAGGGGACTCCAGGGAAGACGAGAGCAAGAGGGCCAGAGAGAGAGAGAGAGAGGGCCAGAGAGAGAGGGCCAGAGAGAGAGGGCACCAGAGAGATAGGGGGCCACAGAGAGAGGGGCCAGAGTGTGAGAGGGAATCCGTAGACTCTTACCACTTCTGGGAAAATTGGAAAACACTAAACAAACAACAACACGAAGAATTATCTATCCAAAATGGAGATGAGTAAACCACTTCTCAAATCTTTTTGGCTCTATAACAAAGAACAAACAGCAAAAACATATACAGGATCAAATACAAATCTTAGAATCAACTATTAAAGACTACCAGAACCCACTGGATTCTCCAATTACATTGAATGAACTACAGGACAAAATAAAAACCCTCCAACCCAAAAAGGCCTGTGGTGTTGATGGTATCCTCAATGAAATGATAAAATATGCAGACAACAAATTCCAATTGACTATACTTAAACTCTTTAACATCCTCCTTAGCTCTGGCATCTTCCTCAATATCTGGAACCAAGGACTGATCACCCCAATCCATAAAAGTGGAGACACATTTGACCCCAATAACTACCGTGGGATATGCGTCAACAGCAACCTTGGGAAAATCCTCTGCATTATTATTAACAGGAGAGTCGTACATTTCCTCAGTGAAAACAATTTGCTGAGCAAATGTCAAATTGGCTTTTAACCAAATTATCCTAAGACAGACCACGTATTCACACTGCACACCCTAATTGACAAATAAATAAACCAGAACAAAGGCAAAGTCTTCTCAGGCTTTGCTGATTTCAAAAAAAGCCCTCAACTCTATTTGGTATGAGGGTCTGCTATACAAATTGATGGAAAATGGTGTTGGGGGAAAATCCATGTACACAAAATTCGCAAAAAACACACACATTTCTTCCCACAGGGATGTGGGGGTGAGATAGGGATGCCCCACCCTCTTCAACATATATATCAACAAATTGGCGAGGGCACTAGAACTGTCTGCAGCACCCGGCCTCACCCTACTAGAATTTGAAGTCAAATGTCTGCTGTTTGCTGATAATCTGGTGCTTCTGTCCCCAACCAAGGAGGGCCTACAGCAGCACCTAGATCTTCTGCACAGATTCTGTCAGACTTTGGCCCTGACAGTAAATCCCAAAATAATGGTGTTCCAAAAAAGGTCCAGTCACCATTATCACAAATACAAATTCTATCTAGACACCGTTGCCCTAGAGCACACAAAAAACTATACATACCTCGACCTAAACATCAGCGCCACAGGTAACTTCCACAAAGCTGTGAACGATCTGAGAGACAAGGCAAGAAGGGCCTTCTATTCCATCAAAAGGAACATAACATTTGAGATACCAATTAGGATCTGGAAAAAAATACTTGAATCAGTCATAGAACCCATTGCCCTTTATGGTTGTGAGGTCTGAACCAAGAATTCACAAAATGGGACAAACACCAAATTGTGACTCTGCATGCAGAATTCTGCAAAAATATCCTCTGTGTACAACGTAAAACACCAAATAATGCATGCAGAGCAGAATTAGGCCGATACCCGCTAATGATCAAAATCCAGAAAAGAGCCGTTATATTCTACAACCACCTAAAAGGAAGCGATTCCCAAACCTTCCATAACAAAGCCATCACCTACAGAGAGATGAACCCGGAGAAGAGTCCCCTAAGCAAGCTGGTCCTGGGGCTCTGTTCACAAACACAAACAGACCCCACAGAGCCCCAGGACAGCAACACAATTAGACCCAACCAAATCATGAGAAAACAAAAAGAGAAATACTTGAAGCATTGGAAAGAATTAACAAAAATCAGAGCAGAATGCTATTTGGCCCTAAACAGAGAGTACACAGTGGCAGAATACCTGACCTCTGTGACTAACCCAAACTTAAGGAAAGCTTTGACTACGTACAGACTCAGTGAGCATAGCCTTGCTATTGAGAAAGGCCGCCGTAGGCAGACCTGGCTCTCAAGAGAAGACAGGCTGTGTGCACACTGCCCACAAAATGAGGTGGAAACTGAGCTGCACTTCCCAACCTCCTGCCAAATGTATGACCATATTTGAGACACATGTTTCCCTCAGATTACACAGATCCACAAAGAATTTGAAAACAAACCCAATTTTGATAAACTCCCATATCTACTGGGTGAAATACCACAGTGTGCCATCACAGCAGCAAGATTTGTGACCTGTTGCCACAAGAAAAGGGCAACCAGTGAAGAACATAAACCATTGTAAATACAACCCATATTTATGTTTATTTATTTTCCCTTTTGTACTTTAACCACTTGCACATCGTTACAACACTGTATATATACACAATTGACATTTGAAATGTATTTTTCTTTTGGAACTTCTATGAGTGTAATGTTTACTGTTAATTTTTATTGTTTATTTCACTTTTGTATATTATCTACTTCAATTGCTTTGGCAATGTTAACATATGTTTCCCATGCCAATAAAGCCCCTTGAATTGAATTGAGAGGGCCAGAGAGAGAGAGAGAGAGAGAGAGAGGGCCAGAGAGAGGGCCAGAGAGAGAGATAGAGGGGCAGAGAGAGAGAGGGGCAGAGAGAAAGATGCAGAGAGGAATTCCATGCTCCAAGAATCCCCTCCCCTAGAACCTTATTACATTTTACAATTAGTGCATTGGATATAAATAGCCGTTTCCATTCGTTAAAGTATCAATCACCGGATGGGCTCTTGCTGCAGGGAAACAAAACAATTTAAATTATAGCGCCGCTCTCTTTGTCCGACCAGCCTTTTAACGGAATAATTACTGGCCTATTCATTCGGGCAAGGCCGTGGCGATATATCAACCTCATGCTGCCGCCGTACCAGTCCGCTCTTCATGATAAACGTCCTTAACCGGGGGAAAGAGAGTGGGATTGGAGTGAAGGGGGTTACCATGACAGCCCAGTGATAATGGTAAATGGACAGTCCGCCACAGCCATCCCCTGATGGCCATCTGAAAAGCTTTTCACACCCAATGTATGGTAGTCTTTTCTCTGCAACGTGGCGCTCAGTGCTGATCCACCGCCAGGGTTTCTCATACACCTCCTTGTGGTGGAGAGTGACACACACCCCACGGCGAGAGGAAGGGAGTGAGGACCGAGAGGTGAGCGCTATCTATTATTCAACCCCCCCGTGCCTCACCCCTGTACGCCCCCACGCACGGCGCCATTAAAAATAGGAAATCCATAGTGGAGACAAATGGCTTCTAAATGAAGCGCTAAAGGATGAGAGCAGAGATAGAGACCCCTGTCACAAGCTAGGCTATCTGCCATAACACATTTTTCAATTCATCGTGCCAGCTTTTGTGTGTGTGTGTGTGTGTGTGTGTGTGTGTGTGTGTGTGTGTGTGTGTGTGTGTGTGTGTGTGTGCACTATAGGACTGAAACATTGTAGCACATGTTCCAATAAAATTCAAGGCTAGGTGCTGTGAGATGGGAGTGGACGGCAATTAGGCGTGTGTTAATTGAACATGAATAAAACACACTACCACCAACTGTTATGGGGAGATTAAACCCACTGTTGACAATGATCTTGATCTACAAAACAAAATAACAATGTGTGTGAATGTGTGATAGGTGAGCTAACATTGAAACCAAACAATGTACAATTCTAAGCACCCACCGTCATTCAATTCAGATATGAATAAAAACACAGCTCACTTATCACAGACCATCATCATCATCATCATCATCATCATCATCATCATCATCATCATCATCAGCAGGAGCATATTCCAGACTACACATGTGTTGTCTCAAATGGCACCCTATTCCCTATATTAAAAAAATTAAGTAGTGCTACAGAGGGAATAGGTGACATTTGGGACCGTGATATTGCCCTGACCTTAAGTGGACTTGACTGAGCCACTCTAACACAAACTGAGGGGAGAGACACAGAAACAGACAAAAGGTTGTATCCATTGCTCTCTCTCTCTCTCTCTCTCTCTCTCTCTCTCTCTCTCTCTCTCTCTCTCTCTCTCTCTCTGCGTACAGCAAGACAGCCAGCCACACTGTCAGCCAGGTGTCTCACACACACACAGTACATCTCCTTTGTCCCTGCATGGTTCTTGTTGTGTGTGTGTCTCTGTGCATTTTTGGGAGTGTGTGATTGTTGTTTCATTCCACTAATGTCCCAATTACAGAGCGAGGCGGAGTGCTTGCTGTGGCTGGCTGGGTGTGAGACAAAGCTGTAGAACATTATTACAACAACGTCTCCTCGTCACGGAAACAGGAATCTGCTCTCAGTCTGAAACACAGAGGAGAGAGAGAGAGAAACGACCCTGTAACCCCCTATCAGCTCTCACAAAAAACTTGAATCACCTATAGAAGACCTCTCTCTTCCCTCCTCCCTACCTCCTTCCCCTTATCTCCTTCCCCTTATCTCCTTCCATCTCCCTCTCTGTAAGTGAGCTGTCTTGTAGTGAAGACCTCTCCTCAGTTGAAACCTGTGCCCTGCCCTCCCCCCTTTCTCTCCCCCTTCTCCTTCTCTCTACCTCCCCCTCCTCCCCCACCTCCTGCTGTAGCTAACAATGAGCTGTCTGTCTGGTGTGTTCAGGATGAGACCTGAGCTCACCTCCAAATGGCTTCCTAATGCCACCTTCCCCAATCAATGGGCCGCCATTAATATTTTACACACCTCAGGACAGCCAGCCAGGCAGGCAGAGGGTAGGGAGGGGGGAGAGGGATTGTGTGGGGTGTCCTGGACGCCTGGGGGAGAGATGGAGGGATGGATGGAGGGGGGGGTGGAGTGGTGTAGTGATTTAGGCTGTCAGAGCGCCAGCCTGTGGAGAGATGGTTGCTCTCTTCCTGGGCCAGACAGGCCCAATAACTCATTAGAGAGAGAGGGATGAACAGGGAAGGAAGAAAGGATGGAGAGGGTGAGAAAAGGAGGAGAGGATGAGAGCAGATGAGGGAGAAGGGGGGAGGGATTGCAAGTAGGAGAGAAAGAGAGGGTTTTCCTCTATCTCTCCCTTTCTCCTCTGTCTTCCCTGTCTCTTTGTCCTTCCTTATGTAATGTTCCCATCTTTTCTCTCCCTCCCATTCTCTTTTCAACCTCTATTACATCATAACTCTCTCCTGTTCTCTATATCCCTCTGTCCCTCTTTATCCCTCCTTTACTCTCTCTATCTCGCTTCCTCTCCCACCCTCCATCTCGCCACCTTTCCTCTCCCCTTCCCTTCTGCTCTCCATCCCTCCCTCCATCTCTCCACCTCTCCTCTCTCTCACCCCCCCCCCCCCCCCCCCCCCCCNCCCCCCTTCCACTCTCCACCGCTCCCTCTATCTGTCTCTCCTGCTGCAGTGCCTAGGCCTGCCAGGCAGAGTAAATCAAATCTTGGGGCTTGGCTGCAATGGGCCTGAAAATAAAAAGGCATAAAGGTGTCGGGATGAGCTACGGGCTGGGGGGAGAATTCCTTTATGATAGGTCTAAATCCTCGTCCCACTCCACGTCCGCCCCTCTGCCCCTCTGGCCCTGACTCTACACCCGTCACAGCTCTCATGGTGCCTGTCAGTCAGAGCCACGCCCACACCACCTCCAACAGGTTAATCATCTATCGAACGCTGTAGTTTAACTCTTGACGATCACATTAAAGAGAGTTAACCCTTTGGGTGTTTCTCAAAATGCATACTACCGTGCTCCGAGCATGCAAATTGGAGCATGGGAGGGTCGGGGTATGATTCCAAATCAAAGTATGCCAAACGGAACACGGAAGGCACTTCTCGAATGCATACTCCATTTGTACATATTTTGAAGCAAGCATCGATGCAAGCTTCAACGGAAAGTATGCAAAGAAATATTACGTAACCACGTAAAAAATGATGCAACATTTCTTTGAAATCAATGATGGACATTATTTGAGCTGAAGCCAGAGAAAATACAGTCCGACTCCGGAATGAAATGTTGCCTTTTCACATCTAATATGTTGCCTGATTCCAATATTTAATCTTGATACGTTAATAAATACATGCTGTGTTAATTTTGGCATGTTTTCCTGCCTACGTACCGTAGATCGCAAGCCCATAGTAAGTCAATAGGGCTAACTGGCTAGCTACTAGTACTGTTAGCTAGCCAGATAGCTACGAATAATTGTTAGCAAGCTACCCACGAAGAATTGACATCTACCTTGCATAATTCGTTTTAGGTCATTTTTGTCTGTTAAACTGTCTGGTTAGCTATATTATTACGATTCACATTTAGCTATCTGATATTTATGAAGTAAAACGGTTGCTTTGTGTATATCTTGTTTCGTCTCTATTGCCATTGTTGTCCTGGCTGGAAGACTGTTCAGTGAATAGGTAAGTCCATAGAGAACTGTATTGTGATCAAATGTTTCATTGATGAGAAGATTTGCAGAATGTCGGCCAAAATCCATCTCATTCCATCTTCTCCCACTGCCCGCCAGTAGGCTTCCTCTCACTACCATATTTTGTAGTGAGTGGAAACGCCAAACGGATGTTTCACATTTACACATCCAGTGAAATATCTGTCTCATTGTTCTATCTGTGTCCATAGTTTGTCAATAGGGCTAACTGGCTAGCTAGCTAGCCATGAAGAATTGGTAGCTACCCACAAAAAATGTACATCTACATTGCATAACTTTAGTTTTAGGTCATTTTTGCCTGTTTAACTTCTTAGGGAGCGGCTCCCGAGGTGACGGTTTTGGAGAGTCTGGCGTGCCCAAAGTAAAATGCCTCCCACTCAGGCCCAGAAAATAGGATATGCACATAATTAGTACTATTGGATAGGAAACACTCTGAAGTTTCTAAAAGTGTTAACATAATGTATGTGAGTGTAACAGAACAGAAAAAGCAGGCGAAAACCCGAGAAAAATCTATCTGGAATTACTGTTTATTGTCACATTGGCTCTATTTGACAGTCTCCCTATTGAGTTCTATGGCAAGCAGCTCCGAGATTTCAGTACCTATGGCTTCCACTAGATGTCAACAGTCTATATATAAAGCCTCAGAGAGATTGGAGGAAGCAGGAAGAATAGGTACAGGAAATGGCCAAGGTAGCTCAGATGTCAACAAGTTTTCTCGTGTGCTAGTCTGGCTGCGGGCCCCACTTTATTTTACTTATATAACGTTTAAGTGACCATCCGAGTGAAATATTATCGCTCATATTCATAAAAGGATAGCTAAGGATGCATTTTAACTGGTATTTGATTTGTTTAGGAAAAGTTTATAGGTATATTTGAACGCGTTCTCTTCACGTTTCAATGGGCGATTCGACGTTGGATTTTCTGAACATAACGCACCAACCAAACAGAGATTTATGGATATAATGAATGACTTTTTCTAACAAAAGAACCATGGATTGTCTTCGTTGGACACTTGGGAAGCTCTCAGCAGAAGTTCTTCAAAAGGTAAGGGATTTGTTTTCGCTGTGAAATGTGTTTTGTGTGAACCCCGATGGTTTATGAATTTATGCTAATGGGAAAAATATTGGAGGTGCTACCCTCAAACAATCAAATGTTGTGCTTTCGCCGTAAAGCCTTTTTGAAATCTGACAACGCTTTGATATTGCCAAGAAGCAGAGCTTTTGATGACTATGCAACACTTGTATATTGATGAATGTTAAGGTTCAGTGAATGGGGAGGTGAAGCGTGAGGTATTACAGTAGGGGGAGTGTGAGTGCTTCTCAAATGTATTGTTTAATGCATTCTCCACACTCTCGTCCTCAAAATAACGTACTTAAGAGAACGTGGTCAGAGAATGCACTCGGAGCATGAGAGGGTGGAGCACGGTAGTATGCATATTGAGAAACACCCTTTGTCTTCACAACCAAAGTCCCTTTCAACACTATACTGTACAAGAACACCAGAACTGTGAGCATCCCTTCCTAGTCGTCCTCCAAATCTATACCCTCATAGTGAACATCACTCTATCACCTGATGTTGACCTCGCTTTCTCTCCCTCTCTCTCACTCTCTTGCTCTCTCGCTCGCTCTCTCAGGGTTCCACTGATTAGGAGTGTCTGTCTGCTAAACAGATCGGTCTAAATTCTAACCATGTCTCTTTCTATGCATCAACAGGGACCTCTCTGTCCCAGAACCTGCCTGCTGGAACCTCATTGTGAACATTAGTGGCTCTATTAGCTGGGACTAGGCAGCATTCTCCATAAGACTACACTATCCATTTGGTTCAACATAACTGGGACGAAAGGCCAGCAATAGAATGGAATAGCTGTATAGCAATTGTAGCCTATGGTTTATGCTGTGAGTGAGTGGTTATCCACCGTACTGTGTATTTTGTATCTAGTTATTGGCAGTATATCGATCTATCAAAGACCATCTACTGATCACCATCTATCTCAACAAACCAAGCTGATTCACCTCATCACTAAAGTTTAAACAAACCTGGCTCAGAGACTGGAGAGTAATGTAATGAACTCCTTAATACAGATGGATTAAAGCGATGTGACGTTACCTAAATTAACATGGGAATAAAAATAGAGGCCATTTTGTTTTGGATGGCCTAACCGCAAGTGAACGTACTCTGTGAGTAAGCCGCTCAGTCACCTTCTCAAATCAACCTAGTCACTGAGGGTGCATTCTACATGGTGCACTATTCTCCATATAGTGCACTACTTTTGACCAGAGCCCTATGAACCCTGGTCAAAAGTAGTGCACTATATAAGGAATAGGCTGCCAATTGAGATGCAGCCTGAATGACATCACCTGCCACAGCAAAAGAGGCACTGAGTTTGAAGGTATGCAGAAGAGGGCACTTTGGAATATTCTGTTTTTGTTGTTGATTACTGTGATATTGCTATGATACTACTGTGATATTACTGTGATATTACTATGATACTACTATGATACTACTGTGATACTACTGCGAAATTACTATGATACAACTGTGATATTACTATGATACTACAATGATACTACTGTGATACTACTGTGATACTACTGTGATATTACTGTGATATCACTGTGATACTACTGTGATACTACTGTGATATTACTGTGATATTGCTATGATACTACTGTGATACTACTGTGATATTACTATGATACTACTGTGATATTACGGTAACACTACTGTGATACTACTGTGATATTACTATGATACTACTGTGATATTACTGTGGTATTACTGTGGTATTACTGTGATATTGCTATGATACTACTGTGATACTACTGTGATACTACTGCGAAATTACTATGATACAACTGTGATATTACTATGATATTACTGCGATATTACAATGATACTGCTGTGATACTACTGTGATACTACTGTGATATTACTATGATACTACTGTGATACTACCGTGATACTACTGTGATACTACTGTGATACTAATGTGATATTACTGTGATATTACTGTGATATTACGGTGATACTGCTGTGATACTACTGTGATATTACTGTGATATTACTATGATACTACTGTGATACTACTATGATACTACTGTGATATTACTGTGATGTTACTATGCTATTATGGTGTTACTACTATGATACTACTGTGATACTACTGTGATATTACTGTGATATTACTGTGATATTACTGTGATACTACTGTGATACTTCTGTGATACTACTGTGATACTACTGTGATATATCGTGGTGTTTGTTCGGGGCCTTGAGCACACCTCAGTAATAATGCATGGATCAAACGGGAAAAATGAGCACTCACTTTCATACACACACATGCATGAAAGGTTCACACACGAATACACACATGCAAGCTCGAAAACACACACATACACACACACACACACACACAAAGGGTAATGGTAATGGCCCTCACCTCCCTGAATGAGGGGTAAGTAGACACAGTCGGGGTCAGATCAGACATAATTAGTTTAAACCATGTTGATAAAAACCTGGAGACAAAGGAGAAATGCTTATCAAGCTAGAAAAGGACCATCCCCAAGAGTGTGCGAAAGAGAGAAGGGGGGGAGCGAGAAAGACTTGGGTTGTAAAGAATTGCAATTCTACGCTTTTGAGTTATTAATCAACGACCTCCCCCCTCCCTCCCTCACCCTCCTCCTCTTATTACCAGCTATTAGACAGCCTTTCTCCCTCCTCTCTTCTTGTCCTCCCCCTCACCATCTCCTCCATGCCTGGCAGCAGTGAACACACAATACCCAGGCAGCTCTGATGAGCTAACTCCTGGTGACCTTGGAACTCTCTGGACAATACAGGGGAAGACCGAGGGAGGAGGGTGGGAGAGAGAGACAGAGAGAGAGAGAGAGGGGGGGGGGGAAGAGAGGGTGGAGGTAGAGAGGGAGGGAAGGCAGGGAGGGGTAGAGGGGTAAGAGATAGAGGACTGGATGTGAGGTATAGTGCAGGATAGAGGTGGGGAATGGAAAAGAGGAAGGGGCGGAGATAGAGAGAGAGTGAGAAAAAGAAGAGAGAGGCACATAGCTGGAGGGTTAGGGCCTAGGGACATTGTTTCTCTCCCTCTCTCTCTCACCCTATCCTCATCTTGAATGCAAATGTGATTTCTCTCGTTCCTTTGTTCTCCTTCTAGCTGCATTGGAGAGAACACATGCTCCATTCACTCAGAGAGAAAGACACATTGAGGGAGAAGGGTAATTAATATGGAGAGATAGGGGAAGGGAAGGGAGAGAAGATGACCACCTGTAGACGATAGAGCAGTATGAATATCTTGTTTTGTTTTAGACAACAAGATGTGGGGTGGCAGGTAGCTTAGCGGGTAAGAGTGTTGGGCCAGTAACCGAAAGGGCGCAGGTTTGAATGTGCCTTTGTGCAAGGCACTTAACCCTAATTACTCCTGTAGGTTGCTCTGGATAAGAACGTCTGCTAAATGTCTAAAAATAAAAAATAAATGTAAAAATGTGTGTAATGACATGACAAAAGCTGGAGATTAAACTGAAAGCACACATACACATACATACACTCATCATATGCTGCTGCTACTCTGTTCTTTTTTTACTCTTAATATTATCTATCCTGATGCCTAGTTACTTCACCCAGTCTCCACGTACATGTCTACCTAAAATACTCTGTACCCCTGCATAGTGATCTGGTACTCCCTGTATATAGCTCCATTCTTGTGTATTTTATTCTTCCTGTGTTACTATTTTTACATCGTTGGGAAGGGCTCGTAAGAAATCACTTTACAGTAAAGTCTACACCTGTTGTATTCAGCGCATGTGACAATTACAATTTGATTTGATTTGATAGATGGATGCACACACACACAGACACACACAAGGTCAAAAGTAGTGAACTATAAAGGGAGTAGGGTGCCATTTGGGACACTATATACAGTTGAAGTCGGAAGTTCAGACAATTAGGTTGGAGTCATTAAAACTCGTTTTTCAACCACTCCATAAATTTCTTGTTAACAAACTATGGTTTTGGCAAGTCGGTTAGGACATCTACTTTGTGCATGACACAAGTAATTTTTCCAACAATTGTTTACAGACAGATTATTTCACTTATAATTCACTGTATCACAATTCCAGTGGGTCAGAAGTTTACATACACTAAGTTGACTGTGCCTTTAAATAGCTTGGAAAATTCCAGAAAATTATGTCATGGCTTTAGAAGCTTTTGTTAGGCTAATTGACATAATTTGAGTCAATTGGAGGTGTACCTGTGGATGTGTTTCAAGGCATACCTTCAAACTCAGTGCCTCTTTGCTTGACGTCATGGGAAAATCTAAAGAAATCCACCAAGTCTGGTTCATCCTTGGGAGCAATTTCCAAATGCCTGAAGGTACCACGTTCATCTGTACAAACAATAGTACGCAAGTATAAACACCATGGGACCACGCAGCCGTTATACCGCTCAGGAAGGAGACGTGTTCTGTCTCTTAGAGATGAATGTACTTTGGTGCGAAAAGTGCAAATCAATCCCAGAACAACAGCAAAGGACCTTGTGAAGATGCTGGAGGAAGCAGGTACAAAAGTATCTATATCCACAGTAAAACGAGTCCTATATCGACATAACCTGAAAGGCTGCTCAGCAAGGAAGAAGCCACTACTCCAAAACTGCCATAAAAAGCCAGACTACGGTTTGCAACTGCACATGGGGACAAAGATCGTACTTTTTGGAGAAATGTCCTCTGGTCTGATGAAACAAAAATAGAACTGTTGGGCCATAATGACCATTGTTATGTTTGGAGGAAAAAGGGGGAGGCTTGCAAGCCGACGAACACCATCCCAACCGTGAAGCACGGGGGTGGCAGCATCATGTTGTGGGCGTGCTTTGTTGCAGGAGGGTCTGGTGCACTTCACAAAATAGATGGCATTGTGAGGCCGGAACATTATGTGGATATATTGAAGCAACATCTCAAGACATCAGTCAGGAAGTTAAAGCTTGGTCACAAATGGGTCTTCCAAATGGACAATGACCCCAAGCATACTTCCAAATTTGTGGCAAAATGGCTTAAGGACAACAAAGTCAAGGTATTGGAGTGGCCATCACTAAGCCCTGACCTCAATCCTATAGAAACTGTGTGGGCAGAACTGAAAAAGCGTGTGCGAGCAAGGAGGCCTACAAACCTGACTCAGTTACACCAGCTCTGTCAGGAGGAATGGGCCAAAATTCACCCAACTTATTGTGGGAAGCTTGTGGAAGGCTACCCAAAACATTTGACAGAAGGTAAACTATTTAAAGGCAAACCTACCAAATACTAATTCAGTGTATGTAAACTTCTGACTCACTGGGAATGTGATGAAAGAAATGAAAGCTGAATTAAATCATTCTCTCTACTCTTCTGACATTTCACATTCTTGAAATAAAGTGGTGATCCTAACTGACCTTAGACAGGGAATTTTTACCAGGATTAAATGTCAGGAATTGTCAAAAACTGAGTTTAAATGTATTTGGCTAAAGTGTATGTAAACTTCCGACTTCAACTGTTTCTCAGTCCTGATGCACCTGATTCCGTCCACTGGACGGAACACATTTTTTTCTCGAACTCCAGGACAGCATACTATAACCACAACAGGAATTGCTAATGTTGTGAGTGAGATAATGAAGAACGAGACCGATATTACTCAACAGCTTCCAGGATTAAAATCTGTTTATTCAGTACCACCGACTACAATAGTTTAATCTGTCTCCCTATGCTTATATAGACTTCCTCAAGAATGTTGAGATGTATGACATCACTTCATCTCACTTCAGGTTTTGCTGTGCCAACATCCCATCGTCAAGCCCAGCCGTGTGAGCTGTGGCCCTGCTGCAAGGCACTCTGGGAGTTTTTAATTGCAGTGATTTGGGCTCTGATATGTCGTCTCCATTAGCAGACTTTAATGTCTCCTAGATAGATGGAGCGCTGACATTAACGCACACAGGCTGTATTTTACTGTTAAACGGCCATAAGACGGAACGTAGCACGGTGTGTACGTCTGTGTGTATGTATGTGTGTGTGTAAGAGAGAGAGAGGAAGAGAGAGAAAGAAAGAGAGAGAAAAATGGAAAGATCAATTAGAGAGGGAAGGAGGATGAAGTCCCTAGGGTTGTGGGTCTGTGTCGGGCCCTCCCTCTACAGCCCAGCTGGACAGGCTACAACCTGCAGCCTCAGCAGAAATCCAGATCAACACAACACTGTTAATTAACATTACACCCACAGAGAGAGAGAGAGAGGTTGGGAGAGAGACAGTGATATAAGGGAGTCAGGGTGGGGAGAGAGAGAGTCTTCCAGGCATGTGAATAAGAGGAAGAAATAGAAGCAACCCTCTTGTCCCTCTAAGCCAGGGGTGGGCATCATATGGCCCTCGGTTCTGGATCTGGCCCACGAGCCCATTCAATGTGGGCCGTGGGTGGTTTGTGTAAAACACTTTTTTTTCATTTTTTTTCAAGGGGCACTAACACTCCAGGCCACATTGAATGTCTAAACAAGAGAGAAAGTATGTAGAAATGATAAAGGACCTATATACATTTTCAAAAACTGTCCTTTTTCTGGCTCGCAAATTGCTTTTTAACAAAACATTGTTGAATTTTGAATTCCCAATGTGGCCCTAGAGTCAAAATAATTGCCCGCCTCTGCTCTAGGTGATAGAGGGATGAATGATAGAGGTATGGAGGGATGGACGGATGTATGGAGGGATGTGTATATTGAGATGGGCAGGATTACATCCATGTGAGTCAGTGAAGAAGAGCTTGCTTGACTAATTAGAGCCATCTATTACAGGCACAATTAAAAGCTGAAGCTAATTTACTGCTGCTGCAGCCCAGTCTCATAGCCTGCTGATTTATACTGACACCCAGAGGACACACACACGTAAAGAGAACACACACATGCACACACGCGCACACACACACACACAAACGTGAAGAGAACACACACGCGCACACATATACACAAGCATACAGGCATAAGCGTTTTTAGGAAACTCAGTCGGGGTCTCAACTTACTGTTGAGAGTTAGAATAGTAGAATACACAAGGATGCAATTTCGAAATTTGGCTGTGCATCAGCAATTTTTCTCTTGTTACGTCTGTCACTGACAGTCACTCAATTAGCCGTGTCAGCTAACAATTTTGTCACGCCCTGGCCATAGAGAGCCCACTGGGTCAGGGCGTGACTAGGGGTTTCTAGTGTTTTCTATGTTTTGGTTTTGTGTGGTTCCCAATTAGAGGCAGCTGTTGTTCGTTGCCTCTAATTGGGAATCCTATATAGTTTGTTCATTTCCCCACCTGGGTTGTGGGTGATTGTACTGTGTCTATTTGTATGTGCTGCGCTACATTTATTTGATCGTTTGTTCTTTGTAAGTTCTCTTTATTAAATATGTGGAACTACAACCACGCTGCGCCTTGGTCCATTCCTGTTGAAGATCGTGACAAATTTTTAGATTGGTAAATTAATCTAGCCAGTTATCTAAATTTGGAGTAAGCATGGCCGAGTACTGGGCTGGCCCTGCACACACACAGAAAAATGCATACATTCACAAGGGCTGTTTAACGTTTAATGTTTCATCTTACCCTCCCACTACTCCTTCATATGGAGAGACATATCCTTATACAGAAGCAGTCAGACAGTGAGATATTACCTCTGGAATGAAGAACTACTGTCTATCTCTCTCTCAACTCTCTCCCTGACTTTCTCCCCTCTCATTATCTTGTTCTCTTAATCTTTCATAAAATACATGTATTTTATACATACAGTGCCTTCAGAAAGTATTCACACCCCTTGACTTATTCCACATTTTGTTGTTCAAAATGGATTCAATAGATTTTTTTCCCTCACCCATCTACACAAAATACCCAAAAATGAAAACATGTTTTTAGAAATGTTTGCCAATTTATTGAAATCGAAATACAGAAATATTTAATTTACATAAGTATTCACACCCCCCTTTGGCAGTGATTACAGCTGTCTTTCTGGTTATGTCTCCAAGAGCTTTCAGACCTGGATTGTGCAACATTATTATTTTCAGAATTCCTCGAGCTCTGTCAAATTGGTTGTTTATCATTGCTAGACAACCATTTGCAGGTCGTGCCATAGATTATGAAGTAGATTTAAGTCAAAACTGTAACTTGGCCACTCAGGAACAGCCACTGTCTTCTTGGTAAGCAACTCCAGTGTAGATTTGGCCTTGGTTTTAGGTTATTGTCCTGCTGAAAGGTGAATTCATCTCCCATTGTCTGGTGGATAGCAGACTGAACCAGGTTTTCCTCTAGGATTTAGCTGCTTTTTTATTCTGAAAAACGTCCCAGTCCTGAACAATAAGAAGCATACATATAACATGTTGCAGCCACCACTATGATGGAACATTTTTATAGACTGGTACTCAGTAATGGATTGTATTGAATTTGCCCCACAATACTTTGTATTCAGGACAAAAGGTTAATTGCTTTGCCACATGTTTTGCAGTATTACTTTAGAGCCTTGATGAAAATGGGATTAATGTTTTGTAATATTTTTTATTCTGTACAGGCTCCCTTCTTTCCACTCTGTCAATTAGGTTAGTATTATGGAGTAACTACAATGTTGTTGATTGATCCTCAGTTTTCTCCTATCAAAGCCATTAAACTCTGTAACTGTTTTAAAGTCTCATGGTGAAATCCCTGAGCGGTTTCCTTCCTCTCTGGCAACTGAGTTAGGAAGGACACTTGTACTTTGTAGTGACTGGGTGTATTGGGGGGTACCTAGTCAGTTGTACAACTGAATGCCTTCAACTGAAATGTGTCTTTCGCATTTAACCCAACCCCTCTGAATCAGAGAGGTGCTGGGTGCTCCCTTATCGACATCCATGTCATCGGCGCCCGGGGAACAGTGGGTTAACTGCCTTGCTCAGGGGCAGAACAAAAGATTTTTACCTTGTCAACTCGGGGATTCAATCCAGCAACCTTTCGGTTACTGGCCCAATGCTTTAACCACTAGGCTACACCTTCCAAAGTGTAATTAATAACTTCACCATGCTCAAAGGGATATTCAGTGTCTGCTTTTTCTTTTTTTTACCAATAGGTGCCCTTCTTTGGAAGGCATTGGAAAACCGCTCAGGTCTTTGTGGTTGAATCTGTGTTTGAAATTCACTGCTCGACTAAAGGAACTTACAGATAATTGTATGTGTGGTGTACAGAGATGAGGTAGTCATTCAAAAATCATGTTGAACACTATTCTTGCACACAGAGTGAGTCCATGCAACTTATTATTTGACTTGTTAAGCAAATTCCTACTCCTGAACTTATTTAGGCTTGACATAACAAAGGTGTCGAATACTGATTGACTAAAGACATTTCAGCTTTTCTATTCTTTTTTTTGAAAAACGTCATTACACTTTGACATTATAGGGTATTCTGTGTAGGTCACTTAGAAAAAAATCAACATTTCATCCATTTTAAATTCAGGCTGTAACACAACAAAATCAAGAGGCATGAATACTTTCTTAAGGCACTGTATATTGTCTCCATCTATTCAGCCAGCGGGATTCTCCATCCATCGCGTGGACAGGAAGAAAGAACTCTCAGGGAAAAATAAAGGCGGAGGGGTTTGCTTCATGATTAACAACTCACGGTGTGATTGTGGTAATGTACAGGAACTCAAGTGCTTTTGTTCTCCCGATCTGGAATACCTCACCATCAAATGCAGACAGCATTACCTTCAGAGAGAATTTTAGTCATTGTCACTGCCGTGTATATTCCCCCTAAAGCCGACAATGCAATGGCTCTCAAGGAACTACAATGGACTATGTCCAAGCTGGAAACCGCATATCCTGAGGCAGTGTTTATTGTAGCTGGGGATTTTAATAAAGGACATCTTAGGAAAAAGCTACTGAAATTCGATTCTATCTCCTGTGCTACACGCGCAAAATGGGCCCTGGATCATTGCTACTCTCCCTTCCGGGACGGCTATAACTGAACCGTAGTCACTGTTCTAGCCGGCTACCACGCAGTACCCTGCCCTGAACCTTAGTAGTACCCTGCCCTGAACCTTAGTCACTGTTCTAGCTGGCTTCCACCCAGTACCCTGCCCTGAACCTTAGTAGTACCCTGCCCTGAACCTTAGTCACTGTTCTAGCTGGCTTCCACCCAGTACCCTGCCCTGAACTTTAGTAGTACCCTGCCCTGAACCTTAGTCACGGTTCTAGCCGGCTACCATCCAGTACCCTGCCCTGAACCTTAGTCACTGTTCTAGCTGGCCTCCACCCAGTACCCTGCC
>QNTS01005688.1:5181-20935 GCA_003317085.1 Hucho hucho
ATAACCTACATGTTCTGTACTGGGTTTAATAACCTACATGTTCTGTACTGGGTTTGATAACCTACATGTTCTGTACTGGGTTTAATAAACTACATGTTCTGTACTGGGTTTAATAACCTACATGTTCTGTACTGGGTTTAATAAACTACATGTTCTGTACTGGGTTTGATAATCTACATGTTCTGGGTTTGATAATCTACATGTTCTGGGTTTGATAAACTACATGTTCTGTACTGGGTTTGATAATCTACATGTTCTGGGTTTAATAATCTACATGTTCTGTACTGGGTTTGATAATCTACATGTTCTGCACTGGGTTTGATAATCTACATGTTCTGTACTGGGTTTAATAACCTACATGTTCTGTACTGGGTTTAATAACCTACATGTTCTGGGTTTGATAACCTACATGTTCTGGGTTTGATAACCTACATGTTCTGGGTTTGATAACCTACATGCTCTCACAGAACTTGGTGAGTATGCTTGGCTTATCCTGGTTGCGTCTTTGTCTGAACCATCGCTGGACCTTCCTCACATCCCAGTCCAGCTGCTTAGATAACCCATCCAGGTGTCGCCAGTCTGGGCACTGTGAGAGAGAGAGAGAGAGAGAGAGAGAGAGAGAGAGACAAGGGGGAGGGAGAGAGGGAAAGAGACAAAGGGGAGAGAGTAACATGTGGCATAGAGAGGGAGAAAGAGGGAGAGAGAGATAGGAGAAAGTATGACTAATAAGGGAAATTCTAACACAGAAATTTGCTTTAGAACAAAGGCATTCCTGGCCCACCAACACATCACAAGACATCACATCAGATGACAGGCCTAGGTCATAAGAGTATGATTTATGAGTGAGAATAGGAGGAAGGCGGAAGAAACGGATTCAGAGAGTGAGGCGGTTGAGAATTGGACAGTTGCATGGGGGGGCATTAGGAGACTGACAGGACTTATTGTTCTTCAAGAGGAAATTCTTTCCACAGCTCACAACAGCTCATCCACAGCTCATCTAGGATCGACAAATGTGTAAAATTCACCAAATTCCTACGTTTTCCATTAAATATTTCCCACCTGGGAATTTAGGGAAAGTTACCGGAATTTTGCAACTTAGACACGAGAGAGAGATGAAAGTAAGAGGAGCAGGAAGGAGGAAGAAGCAAATGAAGAACTAAGGCATGTAAGACCAGTATTGTTTGGTATTGTGTAAGACCGATGTATGGATGCATGACAAGAGACATTAGGAGACCATGCCAAACTGAGCAATCAGGGGAGAAGGACAGCTATTTTCCGTGTATCTAGTGTGTGTGTGTGTGTGTGTGTGTGTGTGTGTGTGTGTGTGTGTGTGTGTGTGTGTAGCGTACCTTTGTGATGTGTGTGTGTGTGTGTGTGGCAGCAAGCTTACATTTGTAATGGATGTAAACACTGTAAAACCTTCTCTAATACCTTATTCGTGTGTGTGTGTGTGTGTGTGTGTCAAGCGAGCTTGCGTACCTTTGTGATGGATGTAAACACCTTCTCCAGGATAGTGTTGGGTGTGGCTCGCCAGTGGACTGAGGCAGCGTGGATATGCAAGAGCAAGGCACATGGACTGGCTATGAACCTGAAGGAATAACAGCAGTGAAAGCCCATCTCTATCTTATTGCTTTTAGCTGTAAACAGTGCATTCAGAAAATATTCAGACCCCCTTGACTTTTCCTACATTTTGTTACGTTATAGCCTTATTCTAAAATGTATATATTTTTTAAATGTTCCTCATCAATCTACACACAATAACCCATAATGACAAAGCAAAAACAGTTTTTTTGAAAATGTTAGCAAATGTATTAAAAATACAAAACAGAAATACCTTATTTACCTACTGTAAGTATTCAGACCATTTGCTATGAGACTCGAAATTAAGCTCAGGTGCATCCTGTTTCCATTAATCATCCTTCAGATGTTTCTACAACTTGATTGGAGTCCACCGGTGACTAGAGCTCCGAGACAGGATTGTGCCGAGGCACAGACCTGTGGAAGGGTACCAAAAAATGCCAGCAGCATTGAAGGTCCCCAAGAACACAGTGGCCTCCATCATTCTTAAATGTAAGTAGTTTGGAACCACCAAGACTCTTCCTAGAGCTGGCCTTCCAGGCCAAACTGAGCAATTGTGGGAGAAGGGCCTTGGTCAGGGAGGTGACCAAGAACCTGATGGTCACTCTGATAGAGCTTCAGAGTTCCTATGTGGAGATGGGAGAACCTTCCAAAAGGTCAACCATCTCTGCAGCACTCCACCAATCAGACCTTTATGGTAGAGTGGCCAGATGGAAGCCACTCCTCAGTAAAAGGCACATGGCAGCCAGTTTGGAGTTAGCCAAAAGGCAGCTAAAGAACTCTCAGACCATGAGAAACAAGATTCTCTGGTCTGATGAAACCAAGATTGAACTCTTAGGCCTGAATGCCAAGCGTCTCGTCTGGAGGAAACCAGGCACCGCTCATCACCTGGCCAATACCATCCCTACAGTGAAGCATGGTGGTGGCAGTATCATGCTGTGGGTATGTTTTTCAGGCGCAGGTACTGGGAGACTAGTCAGGATCGAGGGAAAGATGAACGGACCAAAGTACAGAGAGATCCTTGATGAAAACCTGCTCCAGAGCGCTCAGGACCTCAGACTGGGGCAAAGGTTCACCTTCCAACAGGACAACGACCCCAAGCACACAGACAACACAACGCAGGAGTGGTTTCGGGACAAGTCTCAATGTCCTTGAGTGGGCCAGCCAGAGCCCGTCTTGAACCCGATCGAACATCTCTGAAAATAGCTGTGCAGCGACGCTCCCCCATCCAACTTGACAGAGCTTGAGAGGATCTGCAGAGAAGAATGGGAGAAACTCCCCAAATACAGGTGTGCCAAGCTGTAGCGTCAAACCCAAGAAGACTAGAGGCTGTAATTGCTGCCAAAGGTACTTCAACAAAGTACTGAGTAAAGGGTCTGAATACTTATGTAAATGTGATATCATTTTTTTTTTTTTGCAAAAATGTCTAAAAACCTGTTTTTGCTTTGTCATTATGGGGTATTGTGTGTAGATTGTGAGGGGAAAAAACGATTTAATCAATTTTAGAATAAGGCTGTAAGGTAACAAAACGTTGAAAAAGTCAAGGGGTCTGAATACCTTCCGCACTGTATTCACAATACTGCATTCTGATTGGCTGGGTCTGGCTCCCAAGTGGGTGGGCCTATGTCCTCCCAGGCCCACCCATGGCTGCGCCCCTGCCCAGGCATGTGAAATCCATAGATTAGGGCCTAATTTATTTATTTCAATTGACTGATTTCCTTATATAAACTGTAACTCAGTAAAATTGCTGGATGTTGCATTTACATTTTTGTTCAATATATATACACAATGAAAACAATCTCACTTACAGATGGACTCGTTATAAACCTGTCTATCAGTGAAGGAAGCCTTATCAGAACACACAATTTAAAAAGCTTATAATTTGTATTCTCACACCGCTTTAATTCTCATTTGTATTCTCACACTGCTTTAATTCTCATTTGTATTCTCACACTGCTTTAATTCTCACTTGTATTCTCACACTGCTTTAATTCTCATTTGTATTCTTACACTGCTTTAATTCTCATTTGTATTCTTATATTCACACAATGCAATCTCTTCCAATGTTTCCCAATGTCTCCCAATGTCTTGTTTGATAAACATTTCTAAAAGATGTTATATCCATCATGTCAATATTTGGACAATATTTGTCCAACACCAGCCAAAAGACAAAGAGAGTAGAGATTAAATACACCGAAACTCATTAAAAAGAGCAAGACTGTCACAACCCGATGGTCACTCTGACAGAGCACCAGAGTTCCTCTGTGGAGATGGGAGAACCTTCCAGAAGGACAACCATCTTAGCAGCACTCCACCAATCAGACCGTTATGGTAGAGTGGCCAGACGGAAGCCACTCCTCAGTAAAAGGCACATGACAGACCCCTTGGAGTTTGCGAAAAGGCACCTAAATGACACCATGAGAAACAAGATTCTCTGTTCTGATGAAAACAAGATTGAACTCTTTGGCCTGAATGCCAAGAGTCACGTCTGGAGGACCCTAGGCACCACTCATCACCTGGCCAATACCAGCCCTACGGTGAAGCATGGTGGTGGCAGTATCATGCTGTGGGTACGTTTTTCAGCGGCAGGGACTGGGAGACTAGTCAGGATCGATGGAAAGATGAACGGACCAAAGTAGAGAGATCCTTGATGAAAACCTGCTCCATTTGTATTCTCACACCGCTTTCATTCTCATTTGTATTCTCACACCGTTTTCATTCTCATTTGTATTCTCACACTGCTTTCATTCTCATTTGTATTCTTATATTCACACAACGCAATGTCTCCCAACGTCTTACATGATATGTTTGATAAACATTTTTAAAAGATTTTATATCCATCAATCAATATTTGTCCAACACCAGCCAAAAGAAAGAGAGTAGAGATGAAATATACAGTAACTCATTAAAAAGAGCAGGACTGCCTCAACAGGGCAAGAGGCCAGATTACTGAAGAGAGTAGAGATGAAATAGGATGCCATACATAGCAAGTTTGGCACAGCATTTGTCTGTCAGTGAGAATGCTGCATACAGTAGAGTACAGAAGAGTGGAATGTAAAAGTGAAATATGATAACAAATTGTTAGTGTTCATTCAGTGTGTCCAAAGATAATAGAGAGCATAGGCCTAGAGTAGCCTGATCACTAGAAATAGACGTTGATTTCGGACGTTTGAAAAGGTCAATATATGCCTTACTCGGTGAAAACATTTTTTGGGGAGCTGCTTAGACCACGGCACTATGGCAGTTCACAAGCTGCGAAAATTCTAAGAATTCTAAAACTGACGAGTCGTTTTTTTATTATTTTGTTTCAAGCCTTCCCCAAACCATAGCCTTAACCCTAACCACTCAGAATGAATGCCTAAACTGTTCATCTTTGAGTTATTTCTGTTTTATCCCTGAAACCACGCTGAATTATAGATGAAAAATAAACATTAATCCTTAATACGTCACATTTCGAAGGGAAATTATGAGATCTTGTTGTCTAGAGAGCATTAAAAAACAGTGACCACACCCTCAAAGTAAAAGTGATGTGTGTGTGATTTGTTTGTAAACTATTCCTTGTCCTTATAGCTGGAATGTTTACAGTAGAAAATCATAACAAAAAACATACAGACTAAAAGGTCAGACAGACATAGGCTTCTGTTTTTTTCAAAACTATAACATAAAAAGAACAGACAGACCACACACAACCCCTTTGTCCCAGCCATTCCAGCATTGGTTAGCATACTGTGTAGGTAAACCAGAAGTCTATATTAAAAGGTTAGCCTAAAGCCTCCCAAGTGGCTCAGTGGTCTAAGGCACTGAATTGCCACTAGAGATCCTGGTTCAAGTCCAGGCTCTGTCGCAGCCAGCCGCGACCATGAGACCCATGGGGCGGCGCACAATTGGCCCAGCGTCCTCCGGGATACCAAGAAATTAGGTCAACAAAGGGGTAACATTTTTTATACAAAATAAAAAAGGTTAGCCTGAGTGTTGGTAAACCAGAATCCCACAACAGAGGTTAACTGTGGGTAAGCCAGAAGCCCACAACAGAGGTTAACTGTGGGTAAGCCAGAAGCCCACAGAGGTTAACTGTGGGTAAACCAGAATCCCACAACAGAGGTTAACTGCCAATTCCATTGTGGCAGTGGAGGGTGTTAGCCTGGACCCAGATCTGTAAATTCACAGTGACCAAGAAGTTGGCTACACCACATACAGATCTGGGATTAGGCTAAAGGAAGGGATACTCTGCAGTGGAATACGACACTACCCGCCCAGTGTGGCAGTCATTCTGCCAGTCAGAGTCCTGTGGTTAATTAGAATGTGAGAAAAATATCAGATCTTGTTGCTGAAACTACTCCGACCAGTTAGTGAAGGAAAAAAAAGCCCTTAGACTCTTCACCCTGTCCCTCCTCCTCTCCCTCCTGCCATTCCAGTTCACAAGCTATTAAAAATATGAGCAAAAAATACATGTCCACCCACACTGCACTGGGGTGAATAAGAAGTCAGAGGGGAAAAAACAGCCACACGCCTCAGTGTTAAAACTCAGCCACACGCCTCAGTGTTAAAACACAAATATTAGTCCATGAGGGCAGGTATGATACCTACCATCCAGATCAGGGGTCACTAGGCACTATTCAGTGAGATGAAACGTTCAAATTGCAACACAGACATTTTATGAAAAGAGCTGGCACGATTCCCTATACTAACCTGACAGACATCACCTGATCATATCTGTTCTACACTATACCTTTATATCTGAACAATCTTTAACGTGGCAAGAACATGAACAGACCCAAGGGCTTTCCTGTTTTATCAAAATGTTCTTTACTAGTTTACACCATAGGGTAAACTAGTTTAATTATCAGTGTTTACACCATAGGGTAAACTAGTTGATGGCGCCGGAGAAGAAGGCTGACGTTTTGCGTGTTCCTATCCAATTGTGTTTTTTAGTTTGTTTCTTTGCATTGTTTGTAACTTATTTTTTAACTTATTTTGTACATAATGTTGCTGCTACCATCTCTTATGACCGAAAATTACTTCTGGACGATTAATCCTCTTTTTCCTTTAACGAGTCCGACGTGAACAACATACTGCTTTCTTGGGAACAGGCCCAAATCCCCGTCATTTGCGTGAAGAGGAGGAGGAGAAAAAGGGGCCAGAGGGCGGGCTGCCTTCTGAGAATTCGTAGGCGATCGAATAAACCCCCACTTCCTTCCATTCTGCTAGCAAACGTACAATCTTTGGAAAATGAAATCGATGACCTATGCAGAAGATTAAACTACCAACGGGACATTCAAAACTGTAATATCTTATGCTTCATGGAGTCGTGGCTGAACGACGGCATTATCAACATGCAGCTGGCTGGTTTTACGCTGTACCGGCAGGATAGAACAGCGGCGTCTGGTAAGACAAGGGGCGGCGGACTATGTATTTTTGTAAATAACAGCTGGTGCACGATATCGAAGGAAGTCTTGAGGTTTTGCTCGCCTGAGGTAGAGTATCTCATGATACGCTGTAGACCACACTTTCTACCTAGAGAGTTTATCTGTATTTTTCGTAGCTGTCTACATACCACCACAGACTGATGCTGGCACTAAGACCGCACTCAATGAGCTGTATTCCGCCATAAGCAAACAGGAAAACGCTCACCCGGAGGTGGTGCTCCTAGTGGCCAGGGACTTTAATGCAGAGAAACTTAAATCGGTCTTACCAAATTTCAAACAACATGTTAAATCTGCAACCAGAGGGAAAAAAACTTGGGACCACCTTTACTCCACACACAGAGACCCGACCATTCACTGGCATTTTCTACAAGAAATCTGCCTCCAGAAATAAAAGCTTCTCCCAAGTGGGTGACACCTACTCCCATTGCCTGCTGCACTGCTGCCTGGATTCCACCTGGCGATCTGATGTTAACCTTTCTGGTTATAACCTTTTTTGGCAAGACAGATCTTCCAAAGGTAGTGGCAATCCTTACCAAGGATCACCTTCAGTGCTCGGTTGTCTCCACCAAATCTGTCCCCAAACAATTTGATTTGCTGGTTTTATGCATTAAACTTTCAAATAGCTCTTTGTTGACTGTTGCTGGATGCTATCGTGCCCCATCAGCACCGGCCTGTACCCTACGAACCCTAAGCTCTGACCCAGCCCCTTACACTAAACCTGAATTTGTCCTGCTAGGTGACTTAAACTGGGACATGCTTAAACCACCTGACCAAGTCCAAAAGCAATGGGACTCCCTAAATCTTTCTCAGATTATCACCAAACCCACAAGGTATGACTCCAAACACCCAGAAAAGGCTACTCTCCTCGATGTTATCCTCACAAATAATCCTTATAGGAATCAGTCGGTTGTTTTCTGTAATGACCTTAATGATCACTGTTTTACAGCTTGTGTTCGAAATGGCTGCTCAGTGAAATGACCTGTCCTGATTTGTCATAGACGCTTTCTAAAAAGCTTTCATGAGTAAGCCTTCCTTCATGAACTGGCCTCTGTAAAATGGTATAGAATCAGCTTGATCCCCTCTGTCGAAGACGCTTGGACCTTATTTTTTGATATTTTCAGTGTTATTGTTAACAAACACGCCCCCATAAAGAAAATTAGAATTAAAAACAGGTTCAGCCTATGGTTCGACCGTGATCTTGCAGTTACTCCACCTCAAGAATTGCATTTGGCGAAAGGCTCGGCACACGCATACTCAGGTTGACTGGGTATAATTCAGGCAAATGAGAAATAAGTGCACTCAGGCTATCCAGAAGTCCAAAGTTAGTTACTTTAAGGAGCAGTTCTCTCTCTGTGTGTCTAACGCCAAGAAGTTCTGGAAAACGGTTACAGACCTGGAGAATAAACCCTCCTCCTCACAGCAGCCCATGTCCCTTAACTTCTTAGGGCTAGGGTGCAGTATTTTGAAGTTCGGATGAAAAACGTGCCCAAAGTAAACTGCCTGTTACTCAGGCCCAGAAGCTATGATATGCATATAATTAGTAGCTTTGGATAGAAAACACTCTGAAATTTGTCTGTGAATAATGTCTGTGAGTATAACAGAACTGATATGCAGGCAAAAACCAGAGCAAAATCCATCCGGGATGTCTGAATCAGGGTATGCAGGGTATTTTAGCTCCCAGATTGCAGTTCCTATGGCTTCCACTAGATGTCAACAGTCTTTAGAAAAAGGTTGGAACGTTCAATCATGAAAATCAAGGGAGTAAGACCACTTGTTCCTGAGTTCACTTCAAGTGTACTGTTTTGGATTTTGCGCGTAACAGGGAATGCGTGCACAGTTCTTTTTCTCTTCTATTCAGCAGGTTATATTCCGTCTGAAATATTATAGTGTATATTCATTTTAGGGTATCTGAGTATTGATTACAAATGCTGTTTGACTTTTTTCGATGAACTTCACGGGTACTTTTGGGATATCGTTTGTCTGCATGGATGAAAGCCTTTGGGCAGGTGGATTACTGAACAAAACGCGCCAACCAAACGAAGCTATATGGATATAAAGAGGAACTTTATTGAACAAAAGGACCTTTTATTGTGTAACCTGGACGCTTTGATATGCCATCAGTGGAAGATCAAAGGTAAGCGATGTATTTTATGCTATTTTTGAGTTTTGTGACACCTCTGCTGGTTATGTTATTATGCTAATTGAGTGGGGGTGCTGTCCTCAGACAATCAAATGTTCTGCTTTCGCCGTAAAGCCTTTTTGAAATCTGACAATGCTGTTAGATTAACAAGAGTCTAAGCTTTTGAAGGGTGTGCAGCATTTGTATTTTCATGAATGTTTGAAATTAGTATTTTTGAATTTGGCGCTCTGCATTTCACCGGATGTTGTCAAAATTGATCCCGTTCACGGGATTGGATCCGTAACAGGTTAATGTTGATGATGTGGTTGTTACTGACAAGAAGCACATGGCTGAGCTCTTTAAATCACCACTTCTTTAAGTCAGGATTCTTATTTGACTCAGCCATGCCTCCTTGCCCGTCCAACATTTCCTCATCTCCCACCCTTTCTAATGCGACTATCCCCAATGTTTTCCCTGCCCAGCTACAAAGTTTCTCCCTGCAGGCAGTCACTGAGTCCGAGGTGCTAAAGGAGCTCCTTAAACTTGACCCCAAAAAAACATCTGGGTCAGATAGTTTAGACCCTCTCTTCTTTAATGTTGCTGATGCCCCTATCATCGGCAAGCCTATCCCCAACCTTTTTAACCTGTCTCTCCTTTCTGGGGAGGTTCTCATTGCTTGGAAGGCAACCACAGTTCATCCTTTATTTAAAGGGGGAGATCAAGCTGATCCTAACTGTTATAGGCCTATTTCTATCAAAAGTGTTGGAAAAACTTGTCAATAATCAACTGACTGGCCTTCTTGATGTCTATAGTATTCTCTCGGGTATGCAATCTGGTTTCCGCTCAGATTATGGATGCGTCACTGCAACCTTAAAGGTCCTAAATTATGTCACCATTGCCCTTGATTCTAAGCAATGTTGTGCTGCGATTTTTATTGACTTGGCCAAAGCTTTTGATACGGTAGACCATTCCATTCCTGTGGGCTGGCTAAGGAGTATTGGTTTCTCCGAGGGGTCTTTGGCCTGGTTTGCTAACTACCTCTCTCAAAGAGTGCAGTGTATAAAGTCAGGAAATCTGCTGTCTCGGCCACTGCCTGTCACCAAGGGAGTACCCCAAGGCTCAATCCTAGGCCCCACGCTCTTCTCAATTTACATCAACAACATAGTTCAGGCAGTAGGAAGCTCTCATCCATTTATATGCAGATGATACAGTCTTATACTTAGCTGGCCCCTCCCTGGATTTTGTGTTAAATGCTCTACAACAAACCTTTCTTAGTGTCCAACAAGCTTTCTCTACCCTTAACCTTGTTCTGAATACCTCCAAAACAAAGGTCATGCCCCTCTTCCCAAGGTGTTATTACTACCTCTGAGGGTTTAGAGTTTGAGGTAGTCACTTCATTCAAGTACTTGGGAGTATGGCTAGACGGTGCACTGTCCTTCTTTCAGCACATAGGGGCGGCAGGTTAGTGGTTAGAGCGTTGGACTAGTAACCGAAAGGTTGCAAGATCGAATCCCTGAGCTGACAAGGTAAAAATCTGTCATTCTGCCCCGGAACAAGGCAGTTAACCCCCTGTTCCTAGGCTGTCATTGAAAATAAGAATTTGTTCTTAACGGACTTGCCTGGTTAAATAAAAGGTTAAAAAAAAAAAAAAAAAGCTGCAGGCTAAGGTTAAATCTAGACTTGGTTTCCTCTATCGTAATCGCTCCTCTTTCACCCCAGCTACCAAACTAACCCTGATTCAGATGACCATCCTACCCATGCTAGATTACAGAGGCATAATTTATAGATCGTCAGGTAAGGGTGCTCTCGAGCGCCTAGATGTTCTTTATCATTCGGCCATCAGATTTGCCACCAATGCTCCTTATAGGACGCATCACTGCACTCTATACTCCTCTGTAAACTGATCATCTCTGTATACCCATCGCAAGACCCACTGGTTGATGCTTATATATAAAATCCTCTTAGGCCTCACTCCCCCTATCTGAGATATCTGCAGCCCTCATTCTCCACATACAACACCCATTCTGCCACTCACATTCTGTTAAAGGTCCCCAAAGCACACACATCCCTGGGTCGCTCCTCTTTTCAGTTTCGCTGCAGCTAGCGACTGGAACGAGCTGCAACAAACACTCAAACTAGACAGTTTTATCTCAATCTCTTCATTCAAAGACTCAATCATGGACACTCTTACTGACAGTTGTGGCTGCTTTGTATGATGTATTGTTGTCTCTATCTTCTTGACCTTTGTGCTGTTGACTGTGCCCAATACCATGTTTCTGTGCTGCTACCATGTTGTGTTGCTATCATGTTGTTGTTATGTTGCTACCATGCTGTGTTGTCATGTGTTGCTGCCTTGCTATGTGTTGTCTTAGGTCTTTATGTAGTGTTGCGTTGTCTCTCTTGTTGTGATGTGTTTTGTCCTATATTTATATTGTATTTATATTTTTTAATCCAAGGCCCCCGTCCCCGCAGGAGGCCTTTTGGTAGGCCGTCATTGTAAATAATAATAATTGGTTCTTAACTGACTTGCCTAGTTAAATAAAGATTAAATAAAATAAAAAATAAATACAAAGCTCTCCCTCGACCTCCAATTGGCAAATCTGACCATAATTATATCCTCCTGATTCCTGCTTACAAGCAAAAATTAAAGCACCAGTAACTTGATCAATAAAAAAAAGTGGTCAGATGAAGCTGCTAAGCTACAGGACTGTTTTGTTAGCACAGACTGGAATATGTTCCGGGATTCCTCCGATGGCATTGAGGAGGACACCACATCAGTCATTGGCTTCAACAATAAGTGCATTGATGACGTCATCCCCACAGTGACCGTACGTACATACCCCAACCAGAAGCCATGGGTTACAGGCAGCATCTGCACTGAGCTAAAGGCTAGAGCTGCCGCTTTCAAGGAGCGGGACTCTAACCCGGAAGCTTATAAGAAATCCTGCTATGCCCTCCGACGGACCATCAAACAGGCAAAGCGTCAATACAGGACTAAGATTAAATTGTACTACACCGGCTCTGAAGCTCGTCGGATGTGGCAGGGCTTGCAAACTATTACAGACTACAAACGGAAGCACAACCGAGAGCTGCCCAGTGACATGAGCCTACCAGACGAGCTAAACTACTTCTATGCTCGCTTCGAGGCAAATAACACTGAAACATGCATGAGAGCACCAGCTGTTCCGGAAGACTGTGTGATCACGCTCTCCGCAGCCGATGTGAGTAAGACCTTTAAACAGGTCAACATTCACAAGGCCGCAGGGCCAGACGGATTATCGGGATGTGTACTGCGAGCATGCGCTGACCAACTGGCAAGTGTCTTCACTGACATTTTCAACCTCTCCCTGTCCGAGTCTGTAATACCAACATGTTTTAAGCAGACCACCATAGTCCCTGTGCCCAAGAACACTAAGGTAACCTGCCTAAATGACTACCGACCCGTAGCACGTCTGTAGCCATGAAGTGCTTTGAAAAGCTGGTCATGGTTCACATCAACACCATTATCCCAGAAACCCTAGACCCACTCCAATTTGCATATTGCCTAACAGATCCACAGATTATACAATCTCTATTGCACTCCACACTGCCCTTTCTCACCTGGACAAAAGAAACACCTATGTGAAAATGCTATTCATTAACTACAGCTCAGCGTTCAACATCATAGTGGCCTCAAAGCTCATCAATAAGCTGATCCTCAACACAGGGGCCCCTCAGGGGTGCGTGCTCAGTCCCATCCTGTACTCCGTGTTCACTCATGACTGTCAGAAGGCGAGGTCAGTACAGGTGCATCAAAGCTGGGACCGAGAGACTGAAAAACAGCTTCTATCTCAAGGCCATCAGACTGTTAAACAGCCATCACTAACACTGAGTGGCTGCTGCCAACATACTAACTCAGACAAATGGTCTTCTGAGGGTTACTCCTCCTACAAATGGTCTTCTGAGGGTTACTCCTCCTACAAATGGTCTTCTGAACAGGAATGGATGATCAGACCAGAGGCACAGCCCTTTCTGCTGTTGTCTGTGCCCAACAATGTTTGTACCCTGTTTTGTGCTGCTACCATGTTGAGCTGCTGCCATGTTGTGTTGCTACCATGTTGTTTTTGTGTTGCTACCATGCTGTGTTGTTATGTGTTGCTGCAATGCTGTTGTCGTGCTAGGTCTCTTTTTATGTAGTGTTGTCTCTCTTGTCGTGATGTGTGTTGTGTCTTGGTGGGGGCTGGGATTAAATTTTTATATTTAATCCCAGCCCCCATCCCCGCAGGAGACCATTGCCTTTTGGTAGGCCGTCATTGTAAATAAGAATTTGCCTAGTTAAAAAAAAACTCTCTAAATAAAAAAGAGGCAACAGGAAGAGACATAACAGACTAGTCAAAACATTCCTGTTCTTCTTCAGGACAAGAACATTTAAATACACAAACTCTGTGCTGGGCCCTACTGCCAAGCAGAAATCTTTGTGTTTGCAGTTTTAGGACTGTTCTATTGGTCCATTAAGGCATGCAAACTCAATCAAGCCCAAAGAAAGATTTGCAATTATTTCCAATAGTATCCTATTGGAAGGCAGGTCTGCTGCCAAGAGACAGAGGCAACGCTGCAACTACAACAGCTTGTAAATCCTGTGACTGTCACACTATCTGAGAGCAGGGGGCCACCTGAGAAAGTCAGGCAAGCTAGCTGTGACTCTCTGTCTGTATGACAGTTGAAAAACTTTCATTAAACTACTAAAATAATGTAGCCTAGAGGTGTGCGTACGTGAGGGAGACTGTAAAGAGATGTTGAGTGAACTAAAGGATGCACTGTTTAAATCCTTTAGGATATTAGGTGGCCAAGCCTAGCACAATATGTCCAGTAGAAGAGGTTTAAACCTAGACGTGCTTCAGGACAAAACATTCTCAAACTGGTGTTTGCTTACTCCTCTCCTCACGGAGAAAGGTTGGATATATGAGAGTATCTTCTACCTCCAAGGTAAAGGTTAAACCAGAAGATAAATATTATATGATCCTACAGATATAATCCTACTAGAGATAATCCTACTACAGAGATAATCCTACTACAGAGATAATCCCTCCACAAAACACACATCACAACAAGAGAGACAACACAACACTACATAAAGAGAGACCTAAGACAACAACATAGCATGGCAGCAACACATGACAACACAGCATGATAGCAACACAACATGACAACAACATGATAGTAACACAACATGGCAGCAGCACAACATGGTAGCTGCACAAAACATGGTACAAACATTATTGGGCACAGACAACAGCACAAAGGGCAAGAAGGTAGAGACAACAATTCCTCACACAAAGCAGCCACAACTGTCAGTAAGAGTGTCCATGATTGAGTCTTTGAATGAAGAGATTGAGATAAAACTGTCTAGTTTGAGTGTTTGTTGCAGCTCGTTCCAGTCGCTAGCTGCAGAGAACTGAAAAGAGGAGCGACCCAGGGATGTGTGTGCTTTGGGGACCTTTAACAGAATGTGACTGGCAGAACTGGTGTTGTATGTGGAGGATGAGGGCTGCAGTAGATATCTCAGATATAAGGATTACACTCCCCCCTACAGATATAATCCTACTACAGATGTCATAGTTGGTACTCGTAACACTTCTATAGTCTATTCTATTCTTGGCCAGGTGTTTATGTGCCAAGTGAATGTGGTGATTGGCTACCCAACACACGGCAAGTGGTACTGGAGCTCCAATTCTGGGACCAAAAGGCTCCTGAACAGCTTCTATCCCCAAGCCATAAGACTGCTGAACAGCTTCTACCCCAAAGCCATTAGACTGGCTACCCAGACTATTTGCATTGACACTGCTGCTACTGTAGTAGTAAAACATGACTAATGCAGAGACACATTGGTTAATGTTATGTGATAGCAGACATGATTGACATAACTTAGATTGCATTTCTAATATTGGCTGAGGCTTAAGTGCTAAAACAAGCATGCAAGGTAACTTGGACAGTTGTCAAGAGACAGAGGACACCAATCAAGAACTGAAATAACCATAGGGCCAACGGGAAGTAGTTTATGAACATATAAGGAGTGATCTTATGGTGAGCAGAGACAGAGGACGCCAAGCGCATCTCTCAGAATGCCACTTAGTCTATTTTGTCACTTGTGAGCAGAACATAGGTCAAAGGTTGTCTCGGCTAGTGACAAGGCTGCAAAGCTGAGACCCATAAATACGTATGTCAAGAGTCAGACAGATTAAAGGTGTGAGTGACAGCAAGCAAGTGCTGAGACAGAGAGCAGGTGGTGAGAAGCTATTTTTCACATACTAGGGAACAATGCATTGAAATCATAAGAAATAATTCTATACATCAAGTAGAGATACTAATGCATTAGGGTCTGAGGGATGACAGCAGAATGGTCAACACAAGTAATGTATGTGCACAATGAAATGTATTATTGTTATAACATTGCAGGGCTTGCCACCATATGATCTAATCTTGGAACAGATAGGGGCGTTACTGGGCGTGAACAAGCAAGACCTCAGATCAAAAGATGATTGGTGGCATGAGAGAAAGAAGGAGTGACTGCATTTGAATATGGGCTGTACTCATATCATGTGGGGGTATAAATCGGAATTGTGTGATTGGTTGAATCAGCTGTTTCCTAGGT
>QNTS01005688.1:22204-35397 GCA_003317085.1 Hucho hucho
TACCCTAGAGGCACCAGAACATCACATTCATCAGTAATAAGGTCCTCAATCAGCTGTCTGAATTACCCTAGAGGCACCAGAACATCACATTCATCAGTAATAAGGTCCTCAATCAGCTGTCTGAATTACCCTAGAGGCACCAGAACATCACATTCATCAGTAATAAGGTCCTCAATCAGCTGTCTGAATTACCCTAGAGGCACCAGAACATCACATTCATCAGTAATAAGGTCCTCAATCAGCTGTCTGAATTACCCTAGAGGCACCAGAACATCACATTCATCAGTAATAAGGTCCTCAATCAGCTGTCTGAATTACCCTAGAGGCACCAGAACATCACATTCATCAGTAATAAGGTCCTCAATCAGCTGCCTGAATTACCCTAGAGGCACCACAACATCACATTCATCAGTAATAAGGTCCTCCATCGGCTGTCTGAATTACCCTAGAAGCACCAGAACATCACATTCATCAGTAATAAGGTCCTCGATCAGCGGTCTGAATTACCCTAGAGGCACCAGAACATAAACTTTAAGAACATTTTGAAGATTGTTCCACAAATAAGTTGGAAGAAACCCAGAATGAGTTGGCTTGCTCCAGTGCTCTCACTAGGAAGTGACAGGCAACCAGACAGACAACAGGTTAGCTTAGCTAGGTAGGGTGGGCAAACCTCCCAAATGACCTTAGATTCATAATCAATTCCAAGTAGCGTTACACTTCCTTTCAATTATAAAATATTCGAGTCGTATTTGTGGCTGCAAAGACTCTGGCACGGCCGGGCGTGTGTTATCTTCAAGAAAGAGTTGATGAATGTAATGATATGAGTTCAGAAAACAGCCAGTACGTACCTCTCAAACAGTATTCTGACCGCAAAGATCCCCGCAGCCAGCGGCAAGGCAGAGAGCAAGTGGCTGGCTTTTGGATACTCCACCCCGGGCGCTGGGTCTGCAAGATCCGCCCAAGTCACATTATGTGGGAGCCAAAATCTCTCGTTCCAAAACCAGGCTGAAAGAGCAGCCATGGTCACCAAAAGTGGCTAGGATTAAATAAATATATCCTAAGGAAAAACTTGAGAAACGTTTCCAACCGCAGTCCCTCGGTTTTGTTCCCCTGCCGTGATGGAGTTGTTGGGTTAAGGAAGTGAAGAGGGGCACGGCCCCACCTCCCGCCCGCTACTCACAGAGGTGTCATTGATGGAATACTGTTACTTTGCCAGTCCGCAGCCACCTAGCTAGCTAGCGTTCTTGTCAAAAAAATTGATCATCAATAATGATCCGTGATTAAAATCGTGTTCCCAATATAGGTGAATGTGTGACGTATGTAGAAAATGGTCCTGTCCCCCAGAGTTGACTTTCAAAGTTGAACAAGAGAAGGGCACCACCAAACGGCCATCCATAGTGTTACAAGGGAGACGTTCTGAGACGTCATGATTACCCCACATTTCAATCAACCGACAGCAAGAGACCCACACAGCGCCATTTCACACCACGTGTGAATTAATTGGTACCATGATCATATAACGCAGTTATTCAATTAATCCAAAACAAATTCCCAACCATGTGGATTGACTTCAAAGGAAATGTTTGCCGACAATTGTTCACATCAGCAGCCTACGCTTTAGCCTACTGTACCATATCTTAAGGACATTCTCAACGTAAATATTTAACTTATTAATTGTCTGTTATCAACAATATATGGGTATAATTGGCATTTTATCCAGCCATGTTCATTCGCTATAGAAATACACGTAGGCCTAAAAACGTAAATGCTGAGGATATGGCTTTTGCAAGCCCAACATCCCTCTCCAAAAAAATGTACAATTCCCAAATGCATGTGCATTCGTTAACATACGTAAAGAACGGAGGCGCAGTCTGGTAAAAAATAATAATGTGAAAGCATTTCCATAATAATGGACGAATCCACTGACACACAAGACCAATATGTTCTTCATATTTTGTAGGAGAGTTAGGTGAAGAAGACGTTACAATTGTTCTGGCTGATACAGGCAGAGAACTATTCGGGCAGTGAACTATTCACCCCGTGTTCCGAGAACACGGGGTGAATAGTCTTTACCGAGATGGAGAAGTTGTTGTGGTTTTATTTCTATAGCTAACTGAAATATGCTAGCCATTTATGTTCTGAAAATAGTCTACAATTCCCACTCTACATTTTCTGATAAAAAAATGCCCTTCATACCCATATGTATAATAATGTAATGCTAAATTGCAGGTTTTGCTGAATATTTGGTTTTCTGCAAAGAGCGTCCCAGCAGGTTATTGGCGTGCTCTTTTTTAAGCAATATTCTGATTTTTTTTTATTTTATATATTTTCTGTTTATCTCTCCCCTTTAACTGTCCTAATTGCCCCATTTATATAACCTCCGATGATCAGGGATTAGGTCTGTTGGAGAGGATCAGATCAGTTTGAGCAAAGTGAACTGTAGAATCACTGATCTACAAACAGTAGGTCTACGCCTCCCCTGGTTTAGGAGGCCCCACACACCAAACACTCACGCACAATCAGACATTGAATGATTGTTTGGAGACAGTTTGTGTCAATTAAAGCATTGGTTCTTCACTGGATTTTCCTCGGGACACAAATTGAACCAGGTTGTCTCAGTCAAGAGACCCCAATACCCCAAAATAATCGGCAAAATACAGTATTTAAAACTATTTTTAATGTAATATTGATAGTAAATGTATCAAATATATGACAAGGGAATAACATTCCCACTTCTTTCATTGTCCATAATTACATTTTGCCATTTTATTCTTGATGAAGAATGTTAATAAACTCACTGGCTTGAGACCAAGTGGTGCAGTGGTCTAAGGCACTGCATCTCAGTGCTAGAGGTGTCACTACAGTCCCTGGTTTGAATCCAGGCTGTATCACATCTGGCCGTGATTGGGAGTCCCATAGGGTGGCACACAATTGGCCCAGTGTTGGCTGGGGTAGGCTGTCATTGTAAATAAGAATTTGTTATTAACTGACCTTCATGTCTTAAAGTAATGATGGATTGTAATTTCTCTTTGCTTATTTGAGCTGTTCTTGCCATAATATGGACCAAATAGGGCTATCTTCTGCATACCACCCCAACCTTGTCATAACACAACTGATTGGCTCAAACTCATTAAGAAGGAAAGAAATTCCACTTTTAACCTGGAATGAAATGCATTCCAGGTGACTACCTCATCAAGCTGGTTGAGAGAATGCCAAGAGTGTGCAAAGCTGTCATCAAGGCAAAGGGTGTCTACTTTGAAGAATCTCAAATATAAAATACTGTTTGATTTGTTTAACACTTTTTTGGTTACTACATGATTCCATTTGTGTTATTTCATAGTTTGGATGTCTTCACTATTATTCTACAATGTAGAAAATAGTAAAAATAAAGAAAAACCCTTGAATGAGAAGGTGTGTCCAAACTTTAGACCGGTACTGTATGTCTTATATCTAAACAATCACTCCCATTGGTTTAGGCTACTCCATGTTGAAAATGACCAGTAAAAGTAATTTATGGATTTACTGTATAAAAGAAAATAGAGGATGAAAACATTAGATTCTTCTATGATACTTTATATGAATTTGGCTGTCTGTATGTTCCCATGGGGGAATCCCAGTCCTACATAGCATATCTGATTGGGCAGTTGATGTTTTGATGGGCATCAGAGCAGTTTCTCCCTGGTCCACAGCAATCTACACTGAGCCTTACTAAATATAGTTCAACTTCCACCTTTGCCCGATGGAGAGTAGTGCTAATATTAGGACATCTCATATAGGGTAGCTAACTAAATAACTATGCAACCCATGTCAACTAGGGACTCTAATAATTATATTACCATTACACCAGCTCCTGTGGTCAACTGTTTTGGATGGAAAAACGACAACATTTGTTTATCAAAGCCTATTATTACGAAACAAGTTAGTAATTTGTCTACAAACCTATATGCAAGACTACTTTTGAAATCACATCATGATTTTGGCCTAATGGAACCATCAGAAATCTGACAAGAGAAAATGAAAAGTGAGTGACTACATCACCGACTACTACAGAACCTTTATATACTATGGTGACTACTGAATACGTTAAAATCTATAGACACTACATTTACTAAAGTGTTTGAGTAAATTCACTCTGTAAATATTTAAGTAGGCTAATTATTCTGCAAGATTTAATACACATACTTATTCCCTTGCTCCAGAACAAGATACAATCATGTGTTCTGATTATATTAAATTGGCCTCAGATTAGAGTACTGAGAAATCCACATCTCAGCAGATCAGAAAGGTTGCAGTAGTCCCTCGAGAAAATGGTAAAGGTGAAGAGTTTAGGATAGCAGGCTAGTCAAATTGAGATCAAATTACATGGAGCGGTGTTGAGAGCACAGCATGTATGTGTGGGAAGTTCCTCAGCACTTTACACTGTAGCATCGCACAGGTCAAACCATTAAAGTACTGTGGGAGGCAAGCCATAGGCTACTTCAGTAAAGAGGACATAATGGGGTCAGTAACCAGGGATAAGCAGTCAATAACGGTTGTTTATTCAAGTCCTTTGTTTAAACATAACAGAAACTGTTTGCAAGACTAATATTAAACAGTGGCTGGGTGAAAAGTCGTGTCAAGGCATTTCTTTCATGTGCTTTTGTGTGGGATTGCCAGACTATGTAAAATGCAACTTCCACAAGAGAGCTGCCATTCTCATGTTGAAGTTTTACTTCCAAAGCACATTCGTTCACTTCCCCTCCCAGAAAAACATTCACCTGTTAAAGACTAAGGGATATAGGTGTTCTAAACAAAATATATTTCTGACCATTTCTACACAATACTGACACATTACAGAAACAATGCCTAGTGACAACATCACCAATAATACACGAAGAAGCAGTTGGAACAGAACAGGAGGTTATGAGTTATTACAACAGCCCAGGAAGGAGGTACGTTTTATTACAGCAGCCCAGGAAGGAGGTACGTTTTATTACAGCAGCCCAGGAAGGAGGTACGTTTTATTACAGCAGCCGAGGAAGGAGGTACGTTTGACTGAGACGTTTACCTCTACCTTTTCTTAGGATTCATTTCCAGAGAGATGAGTTAGATGCAATCATCCAAACAGCTCCTCATGTCTCCCTTCCTTCCTTCCTTCCTTCCTTCCTTCCTTCCTTCCTTCCTTCCTTCCTTCCTTCCTTCCTTCCTTCCTTCCTTCCTTCCTTCCTCCGGCTGGTTCCAACATCTAAAGCATCCTTCAGTCAGTTACATGTGTTCAGGGTGGTTCTGTAAACATCTGATGAACTCTCTGACGGGGTGTCCATGGAAACAGATCTGGTTGACAGCGTTGAACAAGGGGAACCTGGAGGGAGGATAGAGGGGATAACAGTTTTAGATCCACACTATAGGGCCTACCTGAACCCTAGGTTGAATATACCCAGGTTAGGACAAGTTATGGTTCCATGTGGAAGCTTTTCGAAAATGAACAGATTCATGGGACCACCTGTTGCTAACTAGCGTAGCTAGTCCCATTGTTTAAAACGCTTCCTCATTTATGCAAAGAGTTATGGGATATTAGAATCCTCTTGTCTTAACCTGTCATCTTCAACCTTGCCTGAACCATACATTCCTGGCATATATCATCTTTCACATGGTTCTTTCAGGCATAGTACCAGCAACTATGGCTTGGCTCGGTTCGGCTCAGTAGTGTGAAAAAGTTATAAGATTGGTTTATCCATGTCACTCGGATGTTCAATTAAGTACATTGTTACGAATGACTCTTATCAGCACCTCGTAACCCTTTCAATCTGCACACTCCACTCCCCATAACCCAGGAGTGGTGCCTGAGAGTCTAGGGGTACCATAAACCGGCCTCTCAAAATCTCTCTGACCTGTGGACCTATTTGCTTAGGGGCACGTTGTCCGGGGCCATGACACCTGACAGCTCTTCTCACTGTGCAGGTCAGTGTCTCCTCACTTGTGGACTTGTGGGATGGAGTGTTACTTGTGTGTTTACTATTTACTGTTGGTAGTAGTTACTAATAGTTTACTATTTACTGTTGGTAGTAGTTACTAATAGTTTACTATTTACTGTTGGTAGTAGTTACTAATAGTTAACTATTTACTGTTGGTGGTAGTTACTAATAGTTAACTATTTACTGTTGGTGGTAGTTACTTATAGTTAACTATTTACTGTTGGTAGTAGTTACTAATAGTTTACTATTTACTGTTGGTGGTAGTTACTTATAGTTTACTATTTACTGTTGGTAGTAGTTACTTATAGTTCCTGGCCTATCTAGCCTAGAAACATAACTGGTTCTCAGAAGATTCTGAAGTCAAACTCATCCACTATATATTAATATAGTGTAACTGTAACTCACTTGTCCACCAGGCCCTTCTTCTTCAGAATGTGGTTGACTTCAGCTGCAGTGGCTGGACCCTGGAGCTTCTGACCATTCAACATCTCCTTCTCCAACTCCTCAATTGTCTACAAATTGTGTACATTAGCTTTTTTTTTATTGAGAAAAGGCGCACAAGCGAGAGCGAGGGGGGGGGGGGGTTCGAGAGAAAAAAGAGAAAGAACAACAGAGAGAGAAAGAGTGAGAGAGAACCACAGAGAGTGAGAGAGAGAGAGAACCACAGAGAGAGAGCGAGAGAGTGAGAGAGCGAGAGAGTGAGAGAGAGCGAGAGAGAGCGAGCGAGCGAGCGAGAGCGAGAGAGAGCGAGAGAGAGAGAGCGAGAGAGAGCGAAAAAACAACAGAGCCAAGACCACAATACCATCAGCCTGCTGAGATACAGGCTGGCTCTGTTAGAGGTATGGGTTACTGAGCTAAAGGAGCAACCCCCCATCTCCTCCACCTCCAGCCCAGACACAGAGCTTCTACAGGACCAGATTGACCAGTGCAGGACCCAGCTGAAGAACTCTGTCCTGGAGCTGCGAGAGAGCCTTACCACAGCGCTTGAGGAGGTAAAGGCCACCATGAGGAGAGAGCTAGTGCAGGTAAAGGAGGAGATGGCAAAGGAGTTGTCTGTCATCAAGAGGGTGCTGCATCATAGAGAACAGACTGTAGAGACTCCTAGAGAGAAGCTGCAGCCCCCCCACCCCCATACCGACAACCCTTTACCCACACCCCCAATCAACTAGGAGGCTCACATGGGGACACCTACTACAGAGAGAAACTCTCTGGCCCCCCCTGACACACCCCCACACACCCCTCCTTGTACACAGACCCTGTGTACCCCAGCCCCAGACCGTAAACCCACTACTCTGGTAAAACCCACTGAGGTGGCCATCCTCCAAGAGCCATCCTTCCCCCACCACAAGGTGTCCAAAATATGGTGCCCAAAAACACAGGATGCACTCCACATCCTGTCGCAGCCTGACTTTGGCACACCAGGCCACATTATTATTCACACCGGCACCAACAGCCTGCGAGAGGAGCAGGAGAGAGTAGGCAGCCTGGTCAACAGAGTAGCAGAGAGGGCCTCTGAGTGGTTCCCCAACTCCCACGTCACCATCTCCACTCTGCTGCCCCGCAAAGACTTTCATCCCCGTACCATTCAGAAAGTCAACGCTGACATCACCAGAGGGTGTGGGCTACTCCCGAACATGCACGTTGCTCACCACCCAACAATCACCCCAGAGCACCTGCACGACCACTCCCACCTGAGGAAACAGACAGTAGGGATGTTTGCCAAGTCTCTAAAGGACGTGGCACTTGGTAGACAAACACCGTCCCACAGGCTACAGAGAGGTAATTGTGTTATTACAGAAACACAGCTCTGTCAATAGAAGCAGAGACTGGAGGATTGATAATTTAGTACAAATCCGAACTACAAAATCTAATTGATCCCCTCAAAATTGGTAAATATCACATTTGGTTAAAACTGAAAAAATAACTTGTAACTGAAAGAAAAATATGTGTTCCTTTGCGCAATTTACATCCCCCCCCTCAGAATCCTCATATTACTCAGAGGAGATCTTTCCAACCCTTGAGGAAGAGACGTGCCATTTCCAGGCCCAGGGAAATGTGCTCATCTGTGGGGACACAAATGCGTGCACAGGAACACTACCTGATCTAACGACCACATGAGGGGACACCTTTATTACAGGCCATACTGTTTCTAACTGTCTTAATCTCCCCATAGAAACAACAGTGACAGCACCATCAACAAAAACGGAAGGGATCTGTTGCAGCTCTGGCAAAGCCTGGGTCTGTACATTGTCAATGGTAGGTTACGGGGGACTCTTTGGGGAGATTCACCTATTGCTCACCTCTTGGCCACAGCACAGTAGACTATATGATTACAGACATTGACCCTTTCTCTCTCAGCTCATTCATCGTCAAGCCACTAACACCTCTGTCTGATCACAGCCAAATTACGTTGTTCCTCAAAAGAACAGGCATGGAAACAACCACACATTCACAGCCCAGTAAGCTGTACAACATCAGAAATTCATACAGATGGGCCCAAAACAGCACAGAAGAATACCAGAAAGCAACCAGTAACCAAAATATCCAAACACTCTTAGATAACTTTCTGGATACCACATCCACTCACAGTAAAGAAGGCATCAATCAAGCAGTAAAAAACAAACTATATATTCAGGCAAACGGCAAAAGAAGCACTGAAATTGATAAAAAAAGAAATCAGAAAAGAAATGATAAGTAAAAAAAACAAGAACACTATCCAACCAAAAGCACAGAGACCCAAATAATGGTGAATTACACCTTCATTACTGTTAGACTTTAAAACTCTATAAATGTACACTCAGAACCAAAAAAGCACAGTACAAAAGCAAGCAGCTGACCCTAATTGAGGAGTCCATAAACACAAACAACTTCTGGCAAAATTTGAAAAAAATTAAAAAATTCTAAACAAGAGGAATTAGCAATATAAAATGGTGAATATGGACAACCCATTTTAAAACACTCTACAACACCGTTCAAATTGACACAAACACAGAACACTACCAAATTCATGAGAAGTTAAATGAATTAGAAAAAGCTATAAAGGACAATCAAAATCCATTGAACTCCCCAATTACTGACCAGGAGCTCTATAAGAAACTTCAGGCCCTCAAATTTAAAAAAGCATGCGGACCTGATGGCATCCTAAATGAGATGCTCAAACTCACTAGTGCAACATTTCAATTGGCTGTATTAAAACTGTTTAATTTGATGCTGAGTGTAGGTTATTTCCCTGACATCTGGAATCAAGGACTCATAACCCCAATCTTTAAGAACGGAGACACATTGGACCCTAACAATTACAGAGGCATTTGTGTGAACAGTAATCTGGGGAAGGTTTTCTGTAGTATTATAAATGAAAGACTTCCTTAATAAGCACAATGTCTTAAGTAAAAACCAAATTGGATTTATACCAAAACATCGCACGACATATTTACACTCTACACACCCTGATAGATAAACATGTCCACCAAAATAATACCAAAATATACGCTTGCTCTATCAACTTCCAAAAAGCTTTTGATTCTATTTGGCATACAGGACCGTTCTACAAAGTTACTGAAAGTGGTTTAGGGGGTAAAACATGACATAATTAAATCGATGTGTCACGTTGGTATAAAGGGGTCGGGAGACAGGCGCAGGAATGCGTAATAGGGCTTTTTATTTACCCAAATGACAGCGTGCCGTGGACGAAGACCAAACAAACACGTATACAAAACACAGGGTAGAAATCCAAACAAAAGAGCGAGGAGTACCTCGAATAAATATACAATCGCACAATGATTAACACACGGGACGAAACCCGTAACCTGCTCCACAATACAAGCGTCACGAAAGCCAAAACAACACAGGTACAGGTACTCACACGACCAATGGACATTGGAACAATAATCCACAGCCCAATGGTGAACCAAAGGGCACATTTATACAATTACAATCAGTGGGAATAGGGACTAGGTGTGCGTAATGACACAGTTCCGAAAGGATCCGTGTATACTAGCAATACGTGCAGCATCAAACTTGGCAAGAAAATAACAGACTTCTTTAACCAGGGGCGGGGCCTTTGCCAGGATTGCAATCTGAGCCCTGCACTCTTCAATGTTTACATCAACGAATTGGCCACTCTTCTAGAAAAATCATCCGCCCCTGGTGTTAGTCTCCACAATTCAGAGGTTAAATGCCTACTCTTCGCAGATGACCTATGCCTGCTGTCACCCACAGCACATGGCCTACAGCAGAGCCTGGACCTGCTAGAGCAGTACTGCCAGACCTGGGCCCTGGCAGTAAACCCTAAAAAGACTAAAGATTTCAGGGAATTAGACCAAAGTTCTCAATTGGTACAAAATATATAGAGTACCTCACACACTACAATTAGTGAGGCAGTGAATGAACTGAGAGAGAAAGCACGCAGGGCATTCTACGCCATTAAGATTCTGATTGAAATACCTATAAAAAATTGGCTAAAACAAATTGAATGTGTCATTGAACCAATTGCACTTTATGGCAGCAAGGTGTGGGTTAGTCCACTTGCAAAACAAGATTTCACCAAATGGGACAAACACCCCATTGAAACCCTGCATGCAGAGTTCTGTAAGATTCTCCTACATGTCCAGAGGGAAACTTACAAACAATGCATGCAGGGCAGAATTAGGCCAATTTCCACTAATAATAAAAACTCAAAAAAGAGCAATTAAGTTTTGGAAACATCTAAAATACAGTGACCCACTCTCATATCATTACCAAGCCCTGCAATGCCAAGAGCTGAGCAAAGAAAAGAGTCCCCTCATCCAGCTGGTCCTGGGGCTGAGTTCACAAACCTGTTCTACTAACACACTGAAGCCTCAGGACCAGAACATCCAATCAATCAGAATAAACCAAAATGACATCACATTCAAAACAAAACTACATTACTTATTGGGAAACACAAGCACAAGCACAAAGTAAAATGCAGTGCTATCTGGCTCTAAATCGACAGTACACCGTGGCTAACTATTTTACCTTGACAAAGTACAGGCTCAGTGAGCACAGCCTTTCCATTGAGAAGGGTAGACACAGGAAAACCAGGCTCCCTGTAGAGGAAACGCTGTGCAACCACCACACAACAACAGAACCTGAGACAGAGCTGCATTTCCTGACAAAATGTCAAAAATATAAAACAATTAGAGAGTGTCATTTCCCAAAATTTGAAACCCTTATTCAAGGTTTCAAAGACCTCTCTGATGAGAATAGGCTACCCATCCTGTTGGGGGAGGATGCAGAGAGCTGTGGGTTGGCAGCGCACTACATTGCTGCCTGCCATAAGATGAGGGACAGAGTCTGACAGACCAACCAACCTGCACATGTCCTCTACTGTATGCTTATTGTTCAATGTATGGTTATTTTGACCCTTGGTTATTGCTGTTACTGTTGTCCCGTTGACTATTTTGATTCTTATTATTTTAATATTGTAAACATCCAAAGTAAGCTTTAGCAATATGTACATTGTTACATCGTGCCAATAAAGCTAATTGAATTGAATTGAATTGAAAGTTGAGAGAGAGAGAGAGAAAGAGACAGAGAGAGAGAGAGAGAGAGAGAGAGAGAGAGAGAGAGAGAGAGAGAGAGAGAGAGAGAGAGAGAGAGAGAGAGAGAGAGAGAGAGAGAGAGAGAGAGAGAGAGAGAGAGAGAAAGAGAACGAGAGAGAGAGAGAACAAACAACAGAGAGAGAACAACAGAGAGAGAGAGAGAGAGAGAGAGCGAGAACGACAGAGAGAGAGAGAACGACAGAGAGAGAGAGAACGACAGAGGGAGAATCTCGAAATTCAGAATGTCAAAAATGCCCTTGTGTTTCTCTCTCTTTCCACATTCTTCACCTTTCCTGTTTTGGCGAAGGCCTCTGCGATCTTGCGGTTGCGTCCACCATAGCAGGTGGTGATGAGGTCGGCAACACCACAGCTCTCTAGGAATGTGACGGGGGAGACGGGTCCGGCGGTGCAGAATATCCGGGCGAAGGCGATCATCTCCATTAGTCCCAGTCTGATCACCGCTGCTTTGGTGTTATCACCGAAACCCAGGCCGTCACAGAACCCTGCTCCCACCGCCACTATGTTCTGAGGAGGGAAATCTGTTCATTACTCTGTGTAGATCTACATTCCACATGTATTACGGAAACGATCTCGCAGAAGACCACAAGAGAAGACCATTTGTGGATAATCTGCTGAGACATTGGTCAGAATAAAGGACCTTGGAGCTTCCATGAAAAACAGAAAGCGATGGCATGCCATCATTAGGTGCATTGTACTACCGCTATTAGGAATCAAGCAAGTGGTTACTATATCATCCCTTCATAGTGACAGTGGTGTTTGATTATGAATCTCACCAGAAAGAGATGAATGTAAAAGCATGTTATGAGGGAAAAAGGTAGACCTTGAGAGCTCCACAGATCTCTACGACATCAGCCTCCACCACCACAGTGACTCTAAAGTTAGTGGTCTGCATCAGATCCTTCAGGATGGGGCCCCAGTCCTTGTTCTTACACCCTGGGTAAAGAATACAAAACATTATTACACATGAAATTTCCAAAATACCATCATATGGTAAAATGCATGGATACTTACTACTGTAACACAAAAGCATCGGCATGAGCTCTTTGAATGGAAGAGATGTACTGGGTTCTATTTTCCAAAGCAACCAAATACACATTGATGATATTTCATACACGTCAGATGTACCGATGCAGGGCATAGCTTTGCACAAACACACACACACACTCCTTACCGATTGTGGTCTCGCAAAATTTCTCCTCTGCGACTTCGTTGGCAATGTTGGCCCCCATCAGTACTGTCATGATGATGCCCAGCTTCTCTCTGATGACATCAGAGATTAGCTTCAACCCCTCGGGACCCTCATCCACACCCTGTAACATACATCACCATGGATACACCTGTTAATATCATCACCCTCATCTACACCCTGTAACGTACATCACCATGGATACACCTATTAATATCATCACCCTCATCTACATCCTGTAACGTACATCACCATGGATACACCTATTAATATCATCACCCTCATCTACACCCTGTAACGTACATACCATGGATACACCTATTAATATCATCACCCTCATCTACACCCTGTAACGTACATCACCATGGATACACCTATTCATATTATCACCCTCATCTACACCCTGTAACGTACATACCATGGATACACCTATTAATATCATCACCCTCATCTACACCCTGTAACGTACAT
>QNTS01005688.1:42236-56453 GCA_003317085.1 Hucho hucho
GTTGGTCGGGCGTATAACGTGAACTTCTAGCAACCCAAAGTTGGGTGTTGGTCGGGCGTATAATGTGAACTTCTAGCAACCCAAAGTTGGGTGTTGGTCGGGCGTATAATGTGAACTTCTAGCAACCCAAAGTTGGGTGTTGGTCGGGCGTATAATGTGAACTTCTAGCAACCCAAAGTTGGATGTTGGTCGGGCGTATAATGTGAACTTCTAGCAACCCAAAGTTGGGTGTTGGTCGGGCGTATAATGTGAACTTCTAGCAACCCAAAGTTGGGTGTTCGTCGGGCATATAACGTGAACTTCTAGCAACCCAAAGTTGCGTGTTCAAATTGGTTTCATGGACAACTTTGGCATTTTAGCAACTTTGCAAATACTTACTACTTTTTAGCTACTTAACAACTACTTAGCATGTTAGCTAACCCTTCCCCTAACCCTTTAACCTAACCCTAATCTTAACCCCTAACCCCTAGCCTAGCTAACGTTAGCCATCTAGCCAACATCAGTGATAGCCACCTAGCCAGCTAGCGAACAAATTGGAATTCGTAACATATTATACGTTTTGCAAATTCATTACATATTGTATGAATTTCAATTTGTAACATATTGTACGAATTGCAATTCTTAACAAATAATACGAAAAGTAATTTGTAACATATCATACGAAATAGATGACGGACATCCACACGAAACATAACATATCATACTAATTAGAAAAGGAAAGGTGAGGGAAAGGTGGATACCTAGTCAGTTGTACAACTGAATGCATTCAACTGAAATGTGTCTTCCGCATTGGTGGTCCTGAATTTACGTTTACTATGTTATGTCTACCTGTGAGTCCAGGTTGATTGGACACAATGCCACCACCCTTCAACGTCCAGCATATAATATGGTTAACAGAGCTGATCACCACTTTGTAAATGGTGGTTTGTGTATCATGAAGGCTCATACTCTCACAGAGGTTCGGGCTCCCGAGTGGCGCAGCGGTTTAAGGCACTGCATCTCAGTGCAAGAGGCATCATTACAGTCCCTGGTTCAAATCCAGGCTGTATCACGTCCGGCTGTGATTGGGAGTACCATAGGGCTGCGCACAATTGGCCCAGTGTCATCCGGGGTAGGCCGTCATTGTAAATAAGAATTTGTTCTTAACTGACTTGACTGGTTAAATAAATAAAAATAAACCCTGTAGGCTAGAGTTTAGACTTTGGTATTCCCATCTCCTCATCATGGACAGAAACATATAATTAGAAACATTTTATGTAGTCATTATCTGATCTCATGCATACAGTGAATTGGAGGCAGCCTGTGTGTGTGTGTGTGCGTTTAAAACTATAAGGAATTTAACAATTCCATTAGATGCAATAAAATATTAAAATCATAAATCAAATTCTGATATTTTCCCCAGTTATGTTGCATTATTACCACCATAGGTAAGCATAATCGAGACAATACAAGTATTATTATTAATATTAGTCTGATAAGGCAAACAAAGAAAGCTGGGAAAAGCAAACAGCAACAGTGCTCTACACAGTCATCTTCAAACAGTCATCTGTTTCTAGTGAGATCACATCGAGCTAAATAAAGTTGATACACTCGTCTCACACACCTGCACTTCTATAACCTACAACCTGATACACAACTGACTCAAAGGTTGACAGCATTATTACCAACTCAAAATTACAGTCCGGTAAGTGAAAGGCATTTGAAAACCGCTGACATGCAAAAAACTGCTGTATCTTACAGTACAGTAAGATCATTCTGCATCATCAGCTCAGAAAGACTTCATCAAAATACATTTGAGCAGAAATCAATATAAAAAGATATCTACCAGTTGCCGGAGCCAATGATGCATACTTTCTTGGGTGCCATGACCGTCCACGGTGTCTGCTGCTTGTCCTGAAGTGATTGGTGCGAAGACTCGTCTGAAGTCGAGACGAAGTGTATTTATACCTGGCACGTGGGATAGCAGTCTGGATCACGCCCTCTTGTATTTATTGGTTAGTGCGCTCAGGTCCAGACAGGCTCCAATAGGACCATTTGTTATTTTTTCTTTTTTTATAAGATTGTAAAAAATAGTTTACACCAAATACAAACAGACACATACGAACAACAACTTACAGACGCACACAAACAATGACTACACCTCCTCTGCCCAGACCCGCATTCTCACACCTCCATCCCTAGTGCCTACATTATTGTTAGCCAAATGGCCTTAAATTGTACCAATCTGTTTTTCTCGGTCGTCCATGCTATTTCAATATTTCAGGAATAAATCATTTGATTTTGTCTTTGTGTTAATGATGCCGGATTAATTGATTTCCAAGTTTTTTCTATACACGTTTATTCAAGATGAGTGATGAGAAAAGAATCGTCCAGCCCATTGAACATTTCACTACACCCCTCATTTGCCATGTCTTGAAAGACAGACAAATGAATAGTATGTTTACATTGTAATACTTCTGACAGCTTACTTTCTAAATCTGCCCATCATTTTTGGACTTTATAGCATTCTAAGAAAGCATTGATTATTGAATCATTGTTAGTTTTAGACTTAAGACATGACTCTGCGGTTGTGCTGTAGAATTTGTGACTTGTCTCTTGTATAATAAATTCCATACGTTAGTTTATATTAGATTAAGCCTACATTTTTGTTAACTGTAATTTCATTAGTTATGCTCCCACTTTCCCTCCATCTTGTGACAACATTAGTTATTTTTAAGTCTTGGTTCCAATAGTTTATACAGTTGAAGTCGGAAGTTTACATACACTTAGGTTGGAGTCATTAAAACTCATATTTCAACCACTCCACAAATTTCTTGTTAACAAACTATAGTTTTGGCAAGTCAGTTAGGACATCTACTTTGTGCATGACACAAGTAATTTTTCCAACAATTGTTTACAGACAGATTATTTCACTTATAATTCACTGTATCACAATTCCAGTGGGTCAGAAGTTTACATACACTAAGTTGACTGTGCCTTTAAACAGCTTGAAAAATTCCAGAAAATGATGTCATGGCTTTAGAAGCTTCCGATTGACATCATTTGAGTCAATTGGAGGTGTACCTGTGGATGTATTTCAAGGCCTACCTTCAAACTCAGTGCCTCTTTGCTTGACATCATGGGAAAATAAAAAAGAAATCAGCCAAGAACCTCAGAAAAAACCTGAAACATTTCACCCAAATTAAACAATTTAAAGGCTATGCTACCAAATACTAATTGAGTGTATGTAAACTTCTGACCCACTGGGAATGTGATGAAAGAAATAAAAGCTGAAATAAATTATTCTCTCTACTATTATTCTGAGATTTCACATTCTTAAAATAAAGTGGTGATCTTAACTGACCTAAGACAGGGAATTTTTACTAGGATTAAATGTCAGGAATTGTAAAAAACTGAGTATAAATGTATTTGGCTAAGGTGTATGTAACCGTCCGACTTCAACTGTATATATAACTTTTCAAAATATTTCAAATCGAAATGTCATGACATGTAACTTTTAAATTGCATGTATTTGAAACTTTACTGAACAACAATATAAAAAGCAACATGCAGAAATATCAAAGATTTTACTGAGTTACAGTTCATATAAGGAAATCAGTCAATTTAAGTAAATTCATTAGACCCTACTCGATGGATTACACGAATGGGAATACAGATCTGTTTGTCACAGGTACCTTTAAAAAAAGGTAGGGGCATGGATCAGAAAACCAGTCAATATCTGGTGTGACCACCATTTTTGCCTCATGCAGCACTACACATCTCCTTCGAAAAGTTTTGATAACTCTGTTGATTGTGGCCTGTGGAATGATGTCCCACTCCTCTTCAATGGCTGTGAGAAGTTGCTGGATATTGGCGGGAACTGGAACACGCTGTCATACATATCGATCAAGAGCATCCCAAACATGCTCAATGGGTGACCTGTCTGGATGAATGGCACAACAATGGGCCTCAGGATCTCGTCACAATATCTTTGTGCATTCAAATTGCCATCGATAAATGCAATTTTACCGCCCGTCCAGCATCACTACTCTGGATGGTTCTGACTTAGAATATGTGGACAACTACAAATACCTAGGTGTCTGGTTAGACTGTAAACTCTCCTTCCAGACTCACATTAAGCATCTCCAATCCAAAATTAAATCTAGAATCGGCTTCCTATTTCGCAACAAAGCATCCTTCACTCATGCTGCCAAACGTACCCACGTAAAACTAACTATCCTACCGATCCTTGACTTCGGCGATGTCATTTAAAAAATAGCCTCCAACACTCTACTCAGCAAATTGGATGCAGTCCATCACAGTGCCATCTGTTTTGTCACCAAAGCCCCACATACTACCGACCACTGCGACCTGTATGCTCTCGTTGGCTGGCCCTCGCTTCATATTCGTCACCAAACCCACTGGCTCCAGGTCATCTATAAGTCTTTGCTAGGTAAAGCCCCGCCTTATCTCAGCTCACTGGTCACCATAGCAGCAACCACCCGTAGCACTCGATCCAGCAGGTATATCTCACTGGTCACCCCCAAAGCCAGTTCCTCCTTTGGCTGCCTTTCCTTCCAGTTCTCTGCTGCCAATGACTGGAACGAACTGCAAAAATCACTTAAGCTGGATACTCATATCTCCCTCACTATCTTTAAGCACCAGCTGTCAGAACAGCTCACAGATCACTGCACCTGCACATAGCCCATCTGTAAATATCCCATCCAACTACCTCATCCCCATACTGTTATTTCTTTTATTTATTTTGCTCCTTTGCACCCCAGTATCTCTACTCGCACACTCACCCTCTGCACATCTATCACTCCAGTGTTTAATTGCTATATTGTAATTATTTCGCCACTATGGCCTATTTATTGCCTTAACTCTCTTATCCTACCTCATTTGCACACACTGTATATAGACTTTTCTATTGTATTATTGACTGTATGTTTGTTTATTCCATGTGTAACTCTGTTGTTGTTTGTGTCGCACTGCTTTGCTTTATCTTGGCCAGGTTGCAGTTGTAAATGAGAACTTGTTCTCAACTGGCCTACCTGGTTAAATAAAGGGGAAATAAAAAAAGTAAAAAAACAAATAATTTGTGTTCATTGTCCGTAGCTTATGCCTGCCCATACTATAACCCCACCATGGGGGACACTGTTAACAAACTGCTTGCCCATACGACGCATTTGCCCACTGAAGTCAGTTATGACGCCTAACTGTAGTCAGGTCAAGATCCTGGTGAGGACAACGAGCATGCAGATGAGCTTCCTTGAGATGGTTTCTGACAGTTTGTGCAGAAATTCTTTGTTTGTGCAAACCCAGTTTCATCAGCTGTCTGGATGACTGTTCTCACGTGAGCCGGATGAGGTCCTGGGCTGACATGGTTACACGTGGTCTGTGGTTGTGAGGCCGGTTGGACATACTGCCAAATTCTGTAAAACGACATTGGAGGTGGCTTATGGTAGAGAAATTAACATTACATTTTATGGTAACAGCTCTGGTGGACATTCCTGCATGCCAATTGCATACTTGAGACATCTACAGTGAGGAAAAAAAGTATTTGATCCCCTGCTGATTTTGTACGTTTGCCCACTGACAAAGAAATGATCAGTCTATAATTTTAATGGTAGGTTTATTTGAACAGTGAGAGACAGAATAAAAACAAAAAAATCCAGAAAAACGCATGTGAAAAATGTTATAAATTGATTTGCATTTTAATGAGGGAAATAAGTATTTGACCCCCTCTCAATCAGAAAGATTTCTGTCTCCCAGGTGTCTTTTATACAGGTAACGAGCTGAGATTAGAAGCACACTTAAAGGGAGTGCTCCTAATCTCAGTTTGTTACCTGTATAAAAGACACCTGTCCACAGAAGCAATCAATCAATCAGATTCCAAACTCTCCACCATGGCCAAGACCAAAGAGCTCTCCAAGGATGTCAGGGACAAGATTGTAGACCTACACAAGGCTGGAATGGGCTACAAGACCATCGCCAANCCAATGAACATCTGAATGATTCAGAGGACAACTGGGTGAAAGTGTTGTGGTCAGATGAGACCAAAATGGAGCTCTTTGGCATCAACTCAACTCGCCGTGTTTGGAGGAGGAGGAATGCTGCCTATGACCCTAAGAACACCATCCCCACCGTCAAACATGGAGGTGGAAACATTATGCTTTGGGGGTGTTTTTCTGCTAAGGGGACAGGACAACTTCACCGCATCAAAGGGACAATGGACGGGGCCATGTACCGTCAAATCTTGGTTGAGAACCTCCTTCCCTCAGCCAGGGTATTGAAAATGGGTCGTGGATGGGTATTCCAGCATGACAATGTCCCAAAACACACGGCCAAGGCAACAAAGGAGTGGCTCAAGAAGAAGCACTTTAAGGTCCTGGAGTGGCCTAGCCAGTCTCCAGACCTTAATCCCATAGAAAATCTGTGGAGGGAGCTGAAGTCATGTTTTGCAGAGGGGTCAAATAATTATTTCCCTCATTAAAATGCAAATCAATTTATAACATTTTTCACATGCGTTTTTCTGGATTTTTTTGTTGTTATTCTGTCTCTCACTGTTCAAATAAACCTACCATTAAAATTATAGACTGATCATTTCTTTGTCAGTGGGCAAATGTAAAAAATCAGCAGGGGATCAAATACTTTTTCCCCCTCACTGTATGGCATTGTGTTGTGTGAATAAACTGCACATTTTAGAGTGGCCTTATATTGTCCCTAGCACAAGGTCCACCTGTGTAATGATCATGTTTAATCATCTTCTTGATAATCCATCAATCTGACAGGTGTGGAATATCTTGGCAAAGGAGAAATGCTCACAAACAGGGATGTAAACAAATTCGTGCACAACATTTGAGAGAAATAAGCTTTTAGTGCATATGAAACATTTCTAGGATCTTTTATTTCAGCTCATGAAACCAACACTTTACATGTTGCATTTCAGTGTACATTGGTCAATCCAAAATTACTTTTAATTCTGTCATGGAAATAAATGTATTTCCTGTTAGCAAGTCATTTACGGTTTCTATGCTTTTAGTTTTCCATGTGGACCAATTTATCGGTGAATTCTGAAAAGCTATCCAAGGACTGTTCCATAAGGTTGTTTTTAGGGAGTGATAAAGGGTTCTTGTAGAATAAGTTACATTTTCTTCCATATTGTTATAGTGTTCTTAGCTTAATCCTTTGAAAATAGACATGTAAAAGGATTGTGGGGATGAGCATGTGAATCTTCAATATGTACCCATTGTTCCTCTTTAGTGCATTTAACTATATGTCACAAGTAAAATCCTTGGGTAGCGAGTTGATACAATTCCAAGTTTGGAAATGCCACACTTTCCTTATTTTATTTATTTTAAGAGGACCATTTCTAATCACATTAGCAATAGTTTGCCTTAGGAAGATGTCTCAATAAATACAGGTACTCATCCTTTAACAGACTTTGCTGTTGGAACATGTGAGGCTATCAGAGGTGAGGCTATGACCTAGTATGATTAGGATCATTTCAAGAGCAAAAGGTTCAACTTTAGGGGCCCCAGAAAACCCATCCTTAACCTCTCACAAGAACAGCTGTCCAGGAAAAACTCCTTGCCCTATAAACATGATATGCTCAACTGCGGGCCAATGACCAGATCCGTCCCCTGGTTGTTATACCATCTCGTACATCACCCCACTTCTCACAGCAATGAGACAGCTGTGTGTGTGGTGTTAATAAGAATCCCAGAACTAAACTGTGATGCTGAACATTAGGCAGGTAACAACTTTCATGGAAAGACAGCCAGTTTGTGCATCAAATGGTAGAAAACCAGCTTTAAAATCATCCATTCACAACCGAGAAGTTATCATGAAGACATCCTTTATTATAGCATAGGATTAAAACATACAGGAAAAAATTGGTTTGGTCCATAAGAGAAAAATACAATTTAAGTCTGAAGATTTCAATCAGTCTTCAGTATAATCCTTTACAGGATTGGGGGCAATTCAGGACAATCAGAACGTTTAATATTGAAAAGAAAATCCCCTTTGAAAATAGATGGCGCTTAATTTCAATTCACTTGACTTCTGAACTAATAATGAATTGAGTCCAACCATGAAGCTTCATACATCTTTTACATGTCATCATATCTAAACAGCAATACAACAGGCGTAAGCTTTCTATCATACTATCAAAAAATATTAAATTCTTCAATATGTCACATCTACTAGTGAACCCAGCTCTATGCTTCTCTTCCTCGGTGTTGATGGCTTCTGCACACTAAAATATACTAAAGACGAAAACCCAGAGGAATTCTTCTTAACCTAACAGTAGAACCTTGAAGGTTGTTCTCTCTTCCACACAGGATCAACAAGCAACTTCAGCTTGCTGTTAGGTTATAGAGAATTTTCTGGATTAAACCATTGGGATCACTTGAAGGGGAACGTCTTGGGAAAACTATCGGAGCATTAGACAATGAGTCAAAATGATGGTATGCCCTATAAAAACAGACATTTTTCCTTCACATCAAACCAGATTATTCTGCTCAGTATTTACAAAACTAGATACACTTGAGGTAATTACTACTAACACGACTTCCTTAATGGTTTACTTCTAACAAGACAGGCTTTAATATAATTCATAGTTTCGAAACAGAAAAAAAGATAACAAAAAAACAAAGCGTCACAAAAATAGTTTCAAATGAAATGGCCCCTTAAATTATTAACTAAACCAACAGACTGAATCTTCACAATATTGTGAAGGCTGCCTGCCATCACCAGACTTTGAAGTGTTCAGGGGAGAATTTTTGAGGTACACAATATTCTACAACAAGAATTCTAGAATACTCTTGAACCACTAAGAAACGGACAGCCAGCACAGCAATAAAAGACCACTGAATACTCACAACCCTATCAATACCAAACAAACACTGAAAAATCTATTCCAGACCAAAGCCAGAATGGTAGTGTGTGTGTAGTCAATCACCTAATCAGTTATGAGTTAGTATGGACTCAGAGCAGGTTAGAGACAGTCAAAGCATTTAAAATTAACCCAATGCTCTTTCACAAATGGCCAAATGTTAAGACTTGAATTGAAGTTTAAATACTCAATATCAGTTATTGTAGAGTAGCATCAATACTTAGTTGGGGGTCATTTCAACCTCACTTAGGCCTGAATATAGATTCAAGATTGGCGACTTGAGAGTTCAGCCCAAAAAGGGAATGCATCGAGATAAGGCATAGAGACCATTGAGAAAAAATAAGTCAAAAGATCTTTTAGCGGGACAAATATAAAGACAGGAAGTAAAAATCTAACATTGATATATAACCATAACAGCCTGCTAGGTGACTTTCAAAAAGATATCCTATAGTTACCACCAGCAGTAAAGCAGATCTATATCGAAGATGTTTATCTACGTTTTTCTCAAATCAGGGGCGTATTAATGAATGTCCCACACTTCTCTTCCTCCTCCCAGAGAGAATGGCCACTTGTCCCTCTGTTGGCCTGTTTTTCTTCGACATCATCTCTAAGTGTTTCTGATTCCCAGGGCTTGTTCCAGCTCCTGCCTCCTCTGCTGGACCTGAAATATATATCTTTTTTAAGATTAAACATTTATTTCATAAATGGAAATTCTATTTCATTAGTGAAAGGAATACCAGGTAATATCAGGCAACTATCAGTACCGTAATATAAATTACAACTGAAAATCATGTTCAGAGAATGATTCTTAGAGTATTTAGTAGGGCAGAAAAAATGCTTGGTGACTCAGCAATGACGACCCTCATGGAGAACGAACGGCAGGAGAGAAGGCTTTACCTACCACGCATCGCGCCGACAGAAACAAACAACTCTCTGGTAAGAAGAAGGACGGGGGTGTATGCCTTATGATTAACGACTCATGGTGTGATCTTAACTTCTTAGGTAGCGGCAGCAAAGGTGACGATTTTGGAGAGTCTGGCGTGCCCAAAGTAAAATGCCTGCCACTCAGGCCCAGAAAATAGGATATGCACATAATTAGTACTATTGTATAGGAAACACTCTGAAGTTTTTAAAACTGTTAAAATAATGTCTGTGAGTATAACAGAAGACTTTTAGAGGATGGCCTGGTGTCAAGAAGGACAGCAAAGAAGCCACTTCACTCCAGGAAAAACATCAGGGACAGACTGATATTCTGCAAAAGGTACAGGGATTGGACTGCTGAGGACTGGGGTAAAGTCATTTTCTCTGATGAATACCCTTTCCGATTGTTTGGGGCATCCGGAAAAAAGCTTGTCCGGAGAAGACAAGGTGAGCGCTACCATCAGTCCTGTGTCATGCCAACAGTAAAGCATCCTGAGACCATTCATGTGTGGGGTTGCTTCTCAGCCAAGGGAGCGGGCTCACTCACAATTTTGCCTAAGAACACAGCCATGAATAAAGAATGGTACCAACACATCCTCCGAGAGCAATTTCTCCCAACCATCCAGGAACAGTTTGGTGACGAACAATGCCTTTTCCAGCATGATGGAGCACCTTGCCATGAGGCAAAAGTGATAACTAAGTGGTTCGGGGACCACGACTGTATATGCTGACTCGGTGAGCGAGTTTATTAGCAAAATTGTGAGTGAGCCCACTCCCTTGGCTGAGAAGCAACCCCACACATGAATGGTCTCAGGATGCTTTACTGTTGGCATGACACAGGACTGATGGTAGCGCTCACCTTGTCTTCTCCGGACAAGCTTTTTTCCGGATGCCCCAAACAATTGGAAAGGGTATTCATCAGAGAAAATGACTGATGTTGTACCCACTGTGACTATTAAAACCTTCCCTAACCAGAAACCGTAGATTGATGGCAACATTCGCGCAAAACTGAAAGCGCGAACCACCGCTTTTAATCATGGCAAGGCGACTGGAAACATGACCGAACACAAACAGTGTAGCTATTCCCTCCGCAAGGCAATCAAACAAGCAAAGCGTCAGTATAGAGACAAAGTAGAGTCACAATTCAACGGCTCAAACACGAGACATATGTGGCAGGGTCTACAGCCCTGCCACAACCAGCCCTGCCGCAGACATCGACGTCTTGCTCTCAGACAAATTAAACAACTTCTTTGCTCGCTTTGAGGACAATACAGTGCCACGGCCCGCTACCAAAGCCTGTGGGCTCTCCTTCACCATGGCCAGCGTGAGTAAAACCTCTTACGGATCCGATCCCATGAGCGGGCTCGTTTTCAGAGCAGACAAAGCGCGGCAAATTCAAAATAAAAATTTGTAATATTTAACATTCATCAATATACAAGTGTTGCATAGTCATCAAAAGCTGATTCTTGGCAATATCACAGCATTGTCAGATTTCAAAAAGGCTTTACGGCGAAAGCACAACATTAGATTGTTTGAGGATAGAACATCTCATATTTTCCACATTAGCATAAATTCATATCCAGCGCGGGTCTCACAAAACCCATATAAGAGCTAAAACAAATCACTTACCTTTCGAAGAACTTCTGCTGAGGGCATCCCAAGTGTCCAAGGAAGACATCCAATGGTTCTTTTGTTAGAAAAAGTCATTTATTATATCCATAAATCTCAGTTAGGTTGGCGCGTTATGTTCAGATAGTCCACCAAGCATTTCCAGTCTACTCGCCCGTTGTAGTGAAGGGAACGCGTTCAAATTATACCTATCAACTTTACCCAAACAAATAAAACATCATTTATAATTTATCCTTAGGCATCCATTTATCTATATTGGCTATTATATTTCAGTCGGATAATAACCTACACGATAGAAAAGGTAAACACCGTGCTGCACGCTCCCGGGTATCTCATGCACTAGACAGAAAGGATATCCTGGTATGTCATACAAAATAGTCTTCCTTTTGGCTCTCTTCCATTATAAACACTCCAAAACACTGTCCAGACACTGTTGACATCTAGTGGAAGCCATAGGTACTGCAACCTCAGTCCTATTTCCCTGAGAATTCAATAAACAGGCATTCAAAGTCAGGAAATGTCAAAAGAAAACCTGAGAAATTTCTGTCCGGAAATCATTTTTCGCCTGCTATATAAGTTCTGTTATACTCACAGGCATTATTTTAACTGTTTTAGAAACTTCAGAGTGTTTCCTATCCAATAGTACTAATTATGTGCATATCCTAGTTTCTGGGACTGAGTGGCAGGCATTTTACTTTGGGCACGTCAGACAGAAAATTAAGAAAATGGGACCCTAGCCCTAAGGAGTTAACCCTCGCAAGGCTGCCTGCCCAGACGGCATCCCTAGCCGCGTCCTCAGAGCATGCGCAGACAAGCTGGCTGGTGTGTTCACGGATATATTCAATCAATCCTTATGCCAGTCTGCTGTGCCCACATGCTCCAAGATGGCCACCATTGTTCCTGTTCCCAAGAAAGCTAAGGTAACTGAATGAAATGACTATCGCCCCGTAGCACTCACTTCTGTCATCAGGAAGTGCTTTGAGAGACTAGTCAAGGAGCATATCACCTCCACCCTACCTGATACCCTGATACCCACTCCAATTTGCTTACCGCCCCAATAGGTCCACAGATGACACAATCGCTATCACACTGCCCTATCCCATCTGGACAAGAGGAATACCTATGAAAGAATGCTGTTCATTGACTACAGCTCAGCATTTAACACCATAGTACCCTCCAAACTCGTCATTAAGCTTGAGACCCTGGGTCTCGACACCACCCTGTGCAACTGGGTCCTGGACCTTCTGACGGGCCGCCCCCAGGTGGTGAGAGTAGGAAACAACATCTCCACCCCGCTGATCCTCAACATCGGGGCACCACAAGGGTGCGTTATCAGCAGTCTCCTGTACTCCCTTGTTCACCCATGACTGCGTGGCCATGCACACCTCCAACTCAATCATCAAGTTTGCAGGCGACACTACAGTGGTACGCTTGATTACCAACAACGACGAGACGGCCTACAGGGAGGAGGTGAGGACCATCGGAGTGTGGTGTCAGGAAAATAACCTCTCACTTAACGTCAACAAAACAAAAGGAGATGATCGTGGACTTTAGGAAACAGCAGAGGGAGCACCCCCCTATCCACATCGATGGGACAGTAGTGGAGAAGGTGGAAAGTTCTAAGTTCCTCGGCGTACACATCACGGACAAACTGAAATGGTCCACCCACACAGACAGCGTGGGGAAGAAGGCGCAACAGCGCCTCTTCAACCTCAGGAGGCTGGAGAAATTTGGCTTGTCACCGAAAACACTCAAAAACACGCATTTACAGATGCACAATCGAGAGCATCCTGTCGGGCTGTATCACCGCCTGGTACGGTAACTGCTCCGCCCACAACCGCAAGGCTCTCCAGAGGGTAGAGCGGTCTGCACAACGCATCACTGGGGGCAAACTACCTGCCCTCCAGGACACCTACAGCACCCGATGTCACAGGAAAGCCAAAAAGATCATCAAGGACAACAACCACCCGAGTCACTGCCTGTTCACCCTGCTATAATCCAGAAGGCGAGGTCAGTACAGGTGCATCAAAGCTGGGACCGAGAGACTTAAAAACATCTATCTCAAGGCCAGACTGTTAAACAGCCATAGAGTGACTGCTGCCAACATACAGACTCAAATCTCTTGCCACTTTAATACATTTAATAAATGGATTTAATAAAAGGTATCACTAGTCACTTTAAATAACACCACTTTAATAATGTCTACATTTCCTACATTACTCATCTCATATGTATATACTGTATTCTATACCACCTACTGCATCTTGCCTATGCCGCATGGCCATCGCTCATCCATATATTTATATGTACATATTCTCATTCACCCCTTTAGATTTGTGTGTATAAGGTAGTTGTGAATTTGTTAGATTACTTGTTATCAGTGCAATGTCGGAACTAGAAGCACAAGCATTTAGCTACACTAGCATTAACATCTGCTAACCATGTGTATGTGACCAATAAAATGTGATTTGATTTACCTTGGTGTAAAACCACGGTACTCTCACACACACACACACACACCGGTACAAACACATACACACACCAAAGAGGGTACACACACCCACCCACCAAACAGGGTACCCACCCACCATAGTACACACACTTACCCACCACCGTACACACACCCACCCACCACGGCGCACACCCACACACAACGGCGCAAACGCAACACCACGGTACACACACCCACCACGGCGCACACCCACACACAACGGCGCAAACGCAACACCGCGGTACACACACACACACCACGGTACACACACACACACACACACACACACACACACACA
>QNTS01005689.1:17665-39092 GCA_003317085.1 Hucho hucho
ACACGGAATGAAGGTATTGGGCTTACACTGATGATTATGGACACGATGTTTCCTGTTCATTAATCCAGTCGGTGGAGACCAACTTCACGAAAGACCCAGGTCTTGTAGTGGATCTCAATAGATGTCTGTTAATGTGACTGATTTGGGTTCAGAAGTATAGGAGAAAATTCTCAACCTTACAGATTCTATAACTGATGTGTGGTGGGCTTGTACCAATATAGGAGGCCTCATACAGGCATTACCTAAAGGGTGGAGGGGCACTTGTATTCTGGTATTATTGGTCCAACCAGTTAGGATTAGACATCAGAGACCAGTTCTGGAGTAATATAGGTTCTAATGTAGGACGAGTATAAAGCTATGACTCAGATTGGGGTGGGTTTTATCGCTTCGTTCTTCTGGTGGGTAATGATAACTAAAAATGTTGATTGGATCAATTATATGTATTATGATAAACAAGGATTTGTGAATAAGACTAGAGATGCAGTGATGGGAATCTCTGAACAATTATCCGCCACCTCCCTCATGACCTGGCAAAATAGGTTGGCTCTAGATGTGTTATTGGCTGAAAGGGTGGCGTCTGCAGAAGGGTGGGGGAATAATGTGCTGTACCTTCTTCCCCAATAACATAGCTCCAGCTCTGACGAGTTGGTTTGACAATATGTTTGGACAATGGAAAAATGTAATGATTACTGTGTTGTGGGCTACTTTTTCCTGTATGACTGTGTTAGTACTTTGTGGGTGTTGTGTGATTCCGTGTGTGAGAGGTTTAATTTCCATGACTCTGGAGAAATCAATGACACAACAGATGGTGGGATACGGACCGATTCCGAGCTCTGACCAGGGGAATGATGAATACATGCCTCATGACCCTCTAGATGGCTCCGGTTCCTTTACTCATGAGGAACCCATGTTTGATGAGACAATTTTCAATGTTTAGATTAGACCTTAAATATTATGCTGTTTCTTTTCATGAAGATCATAATGAAAATCCTACCTAGAAGAGTTATGATTGGATATAGGCCTAGAACAGTAATTGATGAGGACCAGATGTAAATACATGTATTGGTTTTGTATAATCGTTTTGTGTGGTAATGATAATTCTAATCAAAATAGATGGTGTTATTTCTTTATAGTTTGTTTCTATTTGGTGTGGTGTCGTCATTATTAATTATAATCAATATAGATGGGTGATTGTGTGTAAAAATTTAGTCAATAGGGTGGATTGTTATAGATTTTATGGTTATGACTAAATGTTTGTACATCTAAGAATATTCCATTCTGAAAATGTATGCAATAGAGATAGGGTTATAAGACAGATGGTAGTCCAATTGATGTGTGTGTGTCTAGATATTAACTTTGTGTGTAAACCTGGAACAGGCTAGTATGACTTCATTTCGGGAGTATCTGGGAGAACAAAGAATTCTTTGATTCTACCAGACACATGCGAGAGGCCCCTGTCCTTGAAGACGGGAGGGATAGTTAAAGAGCCGCCCAAGTTTGACTTATGTTGCAAAGATTGTGATAAGGAATGAATGGGTACTGTGGGAAGACACTATTTCTTGGAAATGGTGGGGCCTTTGTATCTTTGTATTTCAACATTGTACCATATAAAAGACTGTGTACACCTTCTAGAGCTCAGAGCTCTCCCGTGAATAAATAATCTACATTTGACCATTATAGATTGGGCCTCTGTTTGTCTCATTTCAACCAGTATCTTACAAATACTGGGTAACACACAGAGTTTGTTTAATTGAAGTTCAGTTTATGAACATTGAGAACAACATTTCTATAACATCTTTCAATATGCCAATTGACATTAATGAGCCATTCGGGTCAGGCACTACAAAGTCAGCCCGATTGCTTAGCCCGGGTCCTTATCCAGCATCCTGAAAGCTACAGAGATGGAGAGAGAAACAGAACCAAACAACGCGTAACATTGATAAGTATAATAAACGTTGCTTAAATAAACATGAACACTTGTCTGTATTCTTTATACCCTAACCTGTTAGTGACGGGAGGTAACTGTGAAATGTATGTACTAATATAGACGTTAACTTGTGTGTCGACCCACATTGTTAACGTAGCTGAAAAGGGAGCAGGGAGGCGTGATGAACGTGTGTGTGTGTTAGTGTACCAAATGCTGCCCGCGGCCAGTGACGGACTTCTCCGTCACATTACCTTCCTCCTCTCCTGAAGCGACCAGGTTCGGGAGCCGGGATAGGTAATCCGCCGTGACGTTTTCTTTTCCTGCCTTGTGGCGGACACAGAACCCGAAGGGCTGGAGCTCCAGNTAGACCTTAAATGTTATGCTGTTTCTTTTCGTGAAGATCATAATGAAAATCCTACCTAGAAGAGTTATGATTGGATATAGGCCTAGAACAGTAATTGATGAGGACCAGATGTAAATACATGTATTGGTTTTGTATAATCGTTTTGTGTGGTAATGATAATTCTAATCAAAATAGATGGTGTTATTTCTTTATAGTTTGTTTCTATTTGGTGTGGTGTCGTCATTATTAATTATAATCAATATAGATGGGTGATTGTGTGTAAAAATTTAGTCAATAGGGTGGATTGTTATAGATTTTATGGTTATGACTAAATGTTTGTACATCTAAGAATATTCCATTCTGAAAATGTATGCAATAGAGATAGGGTTATAAGACAGATGGTAGTCCAATTGATGTGTGTGTGTCTAGATATTAACTTTGTGTGTAAACCTGGAACAGGCTAGTATGACTTCATTTCGGGAGTATCTGGGAGAACAAAGAATTCTTTGATTCTACCAGACACATGCGAGAGGCCCCTGTCCTTGAAGACGGGAGGGATAGTTAAAGAGCCGCCCAAGTTTGACTTATGTTGCAAAGATTGTGATAAGGAATGAATGGGTACTGTGGGAAGACACTATTTCTTGGAAATGGTGGGGCCTTTGTATCTTTGTATTTCAACATTGTACCATATAAAAGACTGTGTACACCTTCTAGAGCTCAGAGCTCTCCCGTGAATAAATAATCTACATTTGACCATTATAGATTGGGCCTCTGTTTGTCTCATTTCAACCAGTATCTTACAAATACTGGGTAACACACAGAGTTTGTTTAATTGAAGTTCAGTTTATGAACATTGAGAACAACATTTCTATAACATCTTTCAATATGCCAATTGACATTAATGAGCCATTCGGGTCAGGCACTACAAAGTCAGCCCGATTGCTTAGCCCGGGTCCTTATCCAGCATCCTGAAAGCTACAGAGATGGAGAGAGAAACAGAACCAAACAACGCGTAACATTGATAAGTATAATAAACGTTGCTTAAATAAACATGAACACTTGTCTGTATTCTTTATACCCTAACCTGTTAGTGACGGGAGGTAACTGTGAAATGTATGTACTAATATAGACGTTAACTTGTGTGTCGACCCACATTGTTAACGTAGCTGAAAAGGGAGCAGGGAGGCGTGATGAACGTGTGTGTGTGTTAGTGTACCAAATGCTGCCCGCGGCCAGTGACGGACTTCTCCGTCACACTGTCCAAAGTTCCCTGTGAACTGCACTTGTTGGCTGCTTTTCCTTCACTCTGTGGTCCAACTCATGCCAAACCATCTCAATTGGGTTGACGTCGGGTGATTGTGGAGGCCAGGTTATCTGATGTAGCACTCCGTCACTCTCCTTCTTGGTCAAATAGCCCTTACACAGCCTGGAGGTGTATTGGGTCATTGTCCTGTTGAAAAACAAATGATAGTCCCACTAAGAACAAATCAGATGTGATGGCGTATCGCTGCAGAATGCTGTGGTAGCCATGCTGGTTAAGCGTGCCTTGAATTCTAAATAAATCACAGACAGTGTCACCAGAAATGCACTATCACAACTCCTCCTCCATGCTTCACGGTGGGAACCACACATGCGGAGATCATCTGTTCACCTACTTCGCGTCAGACAAAGATACGACGGTTGGAACCAAAAATCTACAATTTGGACTCATCAGACCAAAGCACAGATTTCCACCGGTCTAATGTCCATTGCTTGTGTTTTTTTGGCCCAAGCAAGTCTCTTCTTATTATTGGTGTCCTTTAGTAGTGGTTTCTTTGCAGCAATTCGACCATGATGGCCTGATTCATGTAGTCTCCTCTGAACAGTTGATGTTGAGATGTGTCTGTTAATTGAACTCTTTGAAGCATTTATTTGTGCTGCAATTTCTGAGGCTGGTAACTCTAATGAATTTATCCTCTGCAGCAGAGGTAACTATGCGACTTCCTTTCCTGTGGCGATCCTCCTGAGAGCCAGTTTCATCATAGCGCTTGATGGTTCTTATGACTGAACTTGAAGAAATTTGAACATTTCTGTATTGACCAACCTTCATGTCTTAAAGTAATAATGGACAGTCGTTTTTTTTTGCTTATTTGAGTTGTTCTGCCATAATATGGACTTGGTCTTTTATCAAATAGGGCTATCTTCTATATACCACCCCTACCTTGTCACAACACAACTGATTGGCTCAAACGCATTAACTTCTTAGGGAGCGGCTGCATAGGTGACGGTTTTGGAGAGTCTGGCGTGCTCAAAGTAAAATGCCTCAGGCCTAGAAAATAGGATATGGACATAATTAGTACTATTGGATAGGAAACACTCTGAAGTTTCTAAGAGTGTTAAAACAATGTATGTGAGTATAACAGAACTGATATAGCAGACGAAAACCCGAGGAAAATCCATTCGGATTTGCAGTTCTTTTTGTACTTGACCTTCTTCTCCAGGCTGCCTATTCATTTTTATTTTAACCAGGACTGAGACTGCAGTATCTATGGATTCCACTAGATGTCAACAGTCTTTATACAAAGACTGGGAGTTCTAGGAGTAAGCAAAACGGATAGGAAGAGGAAGTAGTCAGGGGACCACGTTTGTAAACAAGGTTTGACACGCGCAAGATTGTGAACGCGCACCACTTTATTTTTCTTTCCTATCGTTCACATTATCGTCCGGTTGAAATATTACAGCAAATATACACAAAAGGATACCTAAGGATACATTAAAAATGATGTTTGATTTGTTTGTAGAAAGTTTATAGGTATAATTTGAACGTGTTCTCTTCACGGTTCAATGGGCGACTCAACGGTGGATTTTATGATCATAACGCGCCAACCAAACTGACTTATGGATATATGATTTATGGATATAATAAATTACTTTTTCTAACAAAAGAACCATTGGATGTCTTCGTTGGACACTTGGGAAGCCCTCAGCAGAAGTTATTCGAAAGGTAAGGGATTTGTTTTCGCTGTGAAATGGGTTTTGTGTGAACCGCGCTGGTTTATGAATTTATGCTAATGCAGAAATATTAGAGGTGCTATCCTCAAACAATCAAATGTGCTTTCGAAGTAAAGCCTTTTTGAAATCTGACAACGCTGTGATATTGCCAAGAAGCAGAGCTTTTGATGACTATGCAACACTTGTATATTGATGAATGTTTAATAATTCAACTTTTGGATTTTGAATTTGGCGCCTTACATTTCACCGGGTAGCGCCCCACTGCTCCCTAAGTAGTTAAGGCAGGAAAGAAATTCCACAAATTAACAAGGCACACCTGTTAATTGAAATACATTCCAGGTGACTACCTCATGAAGCTGGTTGAGAGAATGCCAAGAATGTGCAAAGCGGTCATCAAGTCAAAGGGTAGCTACTTTGAAGAATCTCAAATCTAAAATATATTTTGATATGTTTAACACTTTTTTGGTTACTACATGATTCCATATGTGTTATTTCATAGTTTTGATGTCTTCACTATTATTCTACTGCTTGAGCTCCTGTTCCTATTATAGAATATTAGCTCAGAAGTATTGTGGAGATCCTGCATCTAGATATAAACAGTACCAGCACCCAAAATGAGTACCGGCACCCTTTTCAGTCCCAAGTCAAGCACTGACTGCAAAGCATTGCAATACATAAAAGCTATTTCCAGAATGTAGATTACATTTCAGAGTGCCCTCAATGAAGTGACAAATACAGTATATTTTATATCCTATCTTCCCGAAAGTGAGTGGAAGAGTGGGGCTATCTATGACCACTCTAGGGATAGGGGAGAGAACAATAGAAGGAATTCCATGGAAGATATAATTGTCTCTGTTTTTCGCTTACTGGAAACACTGCCCATTAGCAAAGAAAAGGGGGGAAGCACAGGCAGACATCAATCATAATATCCTAAAATATTTCCATACAATATACTTTTCAAAGATATTTCCAGGGTCATATTCAGCACCATGTCTTCAATTGTCATCTTGCATTTTCAAGTCAGAAATGACATTGTTTTTGGCTGTTGATGGCTGAGTGAGATGCACAGATTTTCATGACTTGATTGGATGTTTTATGAAGTGTAATGACTTCATGTAGGTCTAGTTGTTCTGGTGATAACATCTCCTGGCAGTAATGTAAACTGCCTCCCTGTGGCTTTTCCTTTGTTCCAGTAAATCCGAGGTGTTTGATGCAGGAAGGGACTCCAACTTCTTGTTGAGGAAACGGGAGTCAATTAACTTTCACACTCCTTTCCTAAAGATCTGAGAGGCACTTACACACATAAAAGACATAAACAAATCCATTATGAGTGTTAACCACCACATTTCATTAAATAATACATTTTATATGCCTAATAACACATCGCACTGGCTGTACTGTATAGAATTTATTATTTAATGAAAGCTGTCTCACTTTCCCCGACAGTCATTCATAGAACTATAACTAAACCATTAGATGGAAAAATATTGTTTTATTGTAATAATAATTGTGTAAAACACATTACGGGCCTGGTTAATATAAAAAAAAAGTATTACAATGATCCTATGGCTTCCACAGTAGTTAGCTAGGCCTGTTGGTCATTCAACATCTTTAAATTGTCTTCAGTGCTTAATGTATGTTACTTTTGATTATATAAACAAGTGTGTTTACATGATTTATCCATCCTATTCTATTCTATTTTATTATTTCCTGTTACAAGACCTTCGGGATTGCTGCGTGTGACTAAAAACAAGACATTTTGGCGACAAGTCTGAGGAAGAGAGAGAGAGAATGGAAAAGTTGCCTCTGACTCAGCAGGGACCTTGTTCTTGGGACTCAATATGGGTCCTGGAGGGCCTATTGACAACAAACAGCAGAAAATACATTTCCATTTATTCACAATATTGTGAGCTGTACCCATACTACCCCGTTGCATTTCCCTTTTGATTTAACAGATGTTTACAGCGCATACGGAAAGCATTCAGACCCCCTGACTTTTTCCACATTTTGTTAGGTTACAGCCTTATTCTAAAATGGATTTAAAAACAAAAACCGTTTCTCATCAATCTACATACAATACCCCATAATGACATCACAATACCCCATAATGATAAAGGGAAAACAGGTTTTCTGAAATGTTTGCAAATTTATAAAAAATAGAAAAAACAGAATCACCTTATTTACATAAGTATTCAGACCCTTTGCTATGAGACTTGAAATTGAGCTCAGGTGCATCATGTTTCCATTGATCATCCTTGAGATGTTTCTACAACTTGATTGGACATGATTTGGAAAGGCACACACCTGTCTATATAAGGTCCCATATTTGACAGAGCTTGTCAGAGCAAAAACCAAGCCATGAGATCGAAGGAATTGTCCATAGAGCTCCGAGACAGGATTGTGTCGAGGCACAGATCTGGGGAAGGGTACCAAAACATTTCGACAGCATTGAAGGTCCCCAAGAACACAGTGGCCTCCTCCATTCTTAAATGGAAGAAGCTCGGAACCACCAAGACTATTCCAAGAGCTGGCCGCCTGGCCAAACTGAGCAATCAGGGGTGAAGGGCCTTGGTCAAGGAGGTGACCAGGAACTCGATGGTCACTCTGAAAGAGCTCCAGGATTCCTCTGTGGAGATGGGAGAACCTTCCAGAAGGAAAACCATCTCTGCAGCACTCCACCAATCAGGCCTTTATGGTAGTGGCTAGACGGAAGCCACTTATCAGTAAAAGGCACATGACAGCCCGCTTAGAGTTTGCCAAAAGGAACCTAAAGACTCTCAGACCATGAGAAACAAGATTCTCTGGTCTGATGAAACCAAACTCTTTGGCCTGAATGCCAAGCGTCACGTCTGGAGGAAACCTGGCACTGTCCCTTTGGTGAAGCACGATGGTGGCAGCATCATGCTGTGAGGATGTTTTTCAGCGGCATGGACTGGGAGACTAGTCAGGATCAAGGGAAAGATGAACGGAGCAAAGTACAGAGAGGTACTTGATGAAAACCTGCTCCAGAGCGCTCAGGGCCTTAGACTGGGGCAAAGGTTCACCTTCCAACAGGACAACGACCCTAAGCACACAGCCAAGACAGCACAGCAGTGGCTTCGGAACAAGTCTCTGAATGTCCTTGAGTGGCCAGCCAGAGCCTGGACTTGAACCCAATCGAACATCTCTGGATAGACCTGAAAATAGCTGTGCAGCGATGCTCCCCATCCAACCTGACAGAGCTTGAGAGGATCTGCAGAGAAGAATGGGACAAACTCCCCAAAAACAGGTGTGCCAAGCTTGTTGCGTCATACCCAAGAAGACTCAAGGCTGTAGTCGCTGCCAAAAGTGCTTCAACAAAGTACTGAGTAAAGGGTCTGAATACCTATGTGCTTAGGGTCGTTGTCCTGTTGGGGCGGCAGGGTAGCCTAGTGGTTAGAGAGTTGGACTAGTAACTGAAAGGTTGCAAGTTCAATTCCCTGAGCTGACAAGGTACAATCTGTTGTTCTGCTCCTGAGCAGGCAGTTAACCCACTGTTTCTAGATCGTCATTGAAAATAAGAATTTGTTCTTAACTGACTTGCCTGGTAAAATAAAAATGTGGTATTTTTTATAAATTAGCAAACATTTAAAAAAAATCTGATTTTGCTTTGTCATTATGGGGTATTGTGTGTAGATTGATGAGGGAAAAAAACAATTTTATCATTTTTAGAATAAGGCTGTAACGTGGTCTGAACACTTTCTGAATATGCTATATTGCTCTGGAACAAGACTGGCCGTTGGACAGGATCTGAGTAACAGTCCTTCGCCTCTACTTAGGGTTCCCCCAACAGACACTCTCCCTGAGGCCAACAGGATATGTTTTTGTGTGCTCCCATATCACACAGAAGCTTCCGGTACGGACTTTACGCTTGGCTCGCAGCCTCCACCCCCATTATGACTGGTGGTCCTGATGTGACAATTATTGGGAGAAGGCCTACTTTACTTTCATTTAAACTCTGCAGATACACACTACTATGCATCAAACATTTTCAAAACTGGTACAAAATAAAGTGCAACTGGAAATTTATATTTTTTATTTTAATGATTTTTAATCATTGCAGTGACATCTGTGTTTTGTTAACAGGGGTGTATAGTCATATGGCAAATATTAGCAGACATATAAAAAGGGGGAGTTTCCCTCTATTCTTTATCATCAGACCAGGTGATCTCATAGTCTTTGAAGACACTCTTCAGCTTCTCAGCAGACACTGAATGATCTGCTTTGCCATAGCCCTGAAATAGATGGGGGGGGGGGACACACACAGCATTTGTTATTTTCAAAAAAAATATGAAAATGTTTTCCTCTCCTCTGTTTGGTGGCCATTTCCCTCTGGGGAGAAGAGGCCCTTACTGACACATTGACCTGAAAGGCACTTACAGTTGATTCCCCAAAAACACGCAGTCTTTTGTCTTTGCTGTTGTGCTCAATCTTCCCTCCTCCAAGACAGTTGCACTCCAGTCCCAAAGCCGTTATTGGTGGGGTGACCTTCTCAAATATATGATCTGAAAATCAGTCAGTGATAAACATGAAATCTGTAGGGGAGGGGGATGTGATGTATGAAGGCCAAGGCATACAATTTTACAGTGACAACCAACAGTGATTTTCTGCACAATTAGTTACCTTATGCAGACCTAGGGCCCATCTATGTTTGTATCCAGGGCAGGCCCTGGGCATAAATGGTCATTTAAGGCCCGACCAAAAAATGACATATATATTTTCTTATGTTAGTCACTGACAGTCAATCAAATAGCCCATGTCAGCTAATATTTTCTTCATTTGTAAGTTAGTCTAGCCAGCTATCTAAACTTGTAGTAATCATGGCCGAATAGCTGACCAGGCATGAAGGGCACATGCCCAGGGGCCCTGACCTCCAGGGGGCCCCTATTGATTTTCTTAGTCACTCTCAATGAGATATCATATTAACATGGCATTAGTCAAGGCAAAATGTGTAGAATTTCAAAGAATTTGCTTTAAAACTGCAACAATTTCTCTACGCCCCATGGCAAAATGTGTAGAATTTCAGGAAATGTGCTTTAAAGCTGCAACAATTTCTCTACGACCCATGGCGAAATGTGTAGAATTGCAGGAAATTAACTTTAAAACTTAAATTTCATCTCTTTAGTGCCCCCCAAGAGCAGGGGCACTAAAATGTTTTGTTGGAGAGGTGGGGGGGCCATCCAACCAAATGTCACTTAGGGCCCCCAAAAGGCTAGGGCCGGCTCTGTTTGTATCTGTAATAATCAGCTGTTATGTGGCTATCTTTAGTCATATGCATGTTGACAATGCTCCAACATACTGTATTTGGTTGCCTGCAGTTGCGGACAGTAGCCTATTAAGCGCAATGGCACATTCAATGGCTACTATGGTATTGAGCTTCATGCCCTCGGGTTAACTAGCAAATGGCGTTAGATATCATAGTAACAATTTATAACAAGGTCTGCTACATTTTGCCACTGGTATAAATGTAGTACACAAGCCTTCAGCTGGACATTGTCGCTAATGACAGCAGGATTGGTGTACTGTGGGCAATAGGCGGCTCAAAGCAATGCTGTCTGACGACAGCCACGAAAGATACAAGGCAAACTTACTGTGATACTGCCCAGCACTTTTTGTGCCTCTCACTATATCTTTGTATTCAGTTCCATCTTTTACTTTTATCCTCACTAAAATATACTTAAATGTTCCCTCTGGATCGACTTCAGCGTCGGGGACTTTACCCAAAGCGTCTGCCATTGCGACTGTGAAAATACGCAGTGTACACGGGACGCACAACCTTGCCACCGCTCTGCCTACGACACACACCATTCCTGCAGCACAGTGCTCATGAAACGACTGCCTTATCGGGGTTAGGGCGTGTTCTACCATTTAAAGAGAGCGGTTGAGTAGTATGCTACCCTAAACGTACAGTAGCCTAAAGCCAACTTGTGTAAGTAGATCTGACCATATCCATTTCTTTCCTTCAAATCATTCAGTATGACTTGAAGAAATGCTTGATAGAATAATACGTGCCTACCTAGCCCAAGATGCACTCTTAAGGAGCCTACCGTAACTCCTTAAGGTTCAAGAACCGTATGTTATTTTAAGAGGTAGACTGGCTCTGCCAGCCAAAACAGACAAATACTCCATCGAAACGGGAATCGATTTTCAATTGCGATACGGTTCTAGAAACATAATATCACATAAAAATAATTTCAATAATGCAAAATATACACTTACTGTACACAGTTTTAACCGGCTTTATCACAGTTGCAGCCGACAGTATTTTTCAGTGACACGCAGGTGTTCAGAGCATGCTAGACAGCTAATTACCACCGGTGGCCCCTCAGTCTTCCGTCTATAACATTGAGATATGGCCGTGTGTGTAACACAAACCCGAACCCCATAAAGGTGTGTATTAATTGAACCATTTGTTTTTTGAAAAAACATTCTCACTGATATGAATGATCCTAAAACAGTACCTCACGATGTGTGTTAATGTTCAGACCAAGTGTCAGAGCTCTTATTAACAAACCTCCCCATGTACAGAAGTCCAATGACTTATGTGTAATGAAATGGACCTGAGAGTTATGATCAAGGACTAGTGCCTACCTACCCGGATTACTACTATGCCTAATATTAATCATGCCTAAAAAAAATCTAATTTGGGGGATATTAGTATTGTCAAATTAAAAGGAAGAGCTTTCATCAATAAGAATATATTTTAGGAAGGTCCGTGTCAATGGAACAGGTAAAATAAGAGGAAACCGTCACTTTGGAGGCCAAGTGCTCAGATAACTAGTAGGAGGTGGCTCACATCTGGATTTGGCTGCAATATAAATCCAAGAGAGAGACAGGAGGTCTGCTACTATGTGAAAACAATCCACATCCTCTCCACAGCAAACACACACACACACATCTCTCTCTCCCTCTCTCTTGCTCAAGTCAGTAGGTCGTGGGGTTTCCCTACCTCAGGATGTAGAGAGCAGAGCCAGAATCCGCCTCAACACAGTTCTAAATACATTACGCCTGTTTCTTTTCCCAGAAACCATGGAGTGTCCGATGTCTCCGGCATGCAAGCTATTGTTCATGAATTGAAATGATAGGTAACACACCTGATCAAACATGCGTGTACTGTATTAACTCAGATTGACAGTAATCAGTGGCGATTTTAGCATGTCAATCTTGGTCGAGCAAACTCACAACACAATACTAAACAATAAATGAATTGTACTATAACGGTGACAAACGGTGCCCACAAACTGTTAAGGCCTTCATAAAGCTGTCCCAACAGCAGCGCTTCCTTGTCAGCACCATGGAGTGATTCCTTACCACCTGGCTATCAGCGGAGCCTTGCCTGGCAGCGAAACAGTTCATTCAGCCTCATTTATGGCTTTTAAAAAAAAACATAGCTGATATGGCTGACTTGCTTAAACAAATGTGATTTCTACTGACAAATGAGATGTACAAACTATGGCATAAGGGGACGACGAGCGGATAAGAGGCAATCCGTAATTTCAATTAAAACATGAAAGAGCGAGCTAGGACAGACGTAGTCAATATTACTACAGTTATTTGTTCAGCACTTTTGAAATGTACAGCGACAGAATTCAGAACATGGGCCGTTCTTACAGTGTTCTCCCTGTACACCAAGTCAGAACCGTAGGATAAATAAAGGGGGCATATAAGCAGACAATGAAAGCTCTTACAATATTTGATGTTTACATTTCTCTAAAATCGGCTATAGGCTACATGTGCACCACCAACTCAGAACAGTAGGCTAAGTTAGTAGGGGGAAAGGGACCAAATTATTAGAGTGAGGCACATGAGCTTACTACACAACATACAGTTAGTATTACTTAGCTACAGCATACATATCTCCCTGGCATGATACATCATTTATCAGTGGTGGAAAAAGTACCCAATTTTCATGAAAAATTTAAAAAGATACCTTGTGAAAGTCAAAGTGAAAGTCACCCAGTAAAATACAACTTGAGTAAAACTATTTGGTTTTAAATATACTTAAGTATCAAAAGTAAAAGTATAAATAATTTCAAATTGCTTATATTAAGCAAACCAGACGGCATTATTTTTATGTTTTTAAAATTTACAGATAGCCAAGGCCACGCTACAACACTCAGACATCATTTACAAACTAAGCATTTGTGTTTAGTGAGTGCGCCAGCTCCGAGTCAGTAGGGATGACCAGGGATGTTCTCTTGATAAGTGTGTGAATTGGGCAATTTTCCTGTCCTGCTAAGCATTCAAAATATAACGAGTACTTTTGGGTGTCAGGGAAAATGTATGGAGTACAAAGTACATTATTTTCTTTAGGAATGTAGTGAAGTAAAAGTTGTCTAAAATATAAATAGTAAAGTAAAGTACAACTACCCCAAAAAGCTACTTAAGTAGTACTTTAAAGTATTTTTACTTAAGTACTTTACACCACTGTAATTTATGCAGGAGCATACAATACATTTTTGGACTCGCCTTGTGCTGTGCTCACTTGAACAGGAAGGTGGCCTGGCGGTCCTTCGTGGGCAAATTTTGTCATCAAACTTTGGCATTCTCTGGATTTATGGTGCTTTCAAGACAACTGTGAACTCTGGGGAAAAAAACAAGGTTGAATCATGACGTCAGTGATCTTCAGGTCGGAACAATAGAAAGAGGCTTGAGTTCCCAACTTGGAATTCCGAGTTGGATGACCGTTCAACACGTATTTTCCTAGTCGGAGCTCGTTTTTCAGTTCCCAGTTGTGTTGAACTCACTGAAGTCTGTCATGATGACAGCATGGCCAATGTATTCAAATTTTTCTGGCCCATGGTGTTGAATGTTTATCCTTTTAAGCTTGGAAAAAAGACCCTTAAACCCAAACTTGGACCACACACCCACACCACTGAATAGCAAGCTAGTGATTGATTTGCAATGCTTGCAGTTAGCCACTGATTCTTTCCAAACCACTCATTGTTGAATTTCCGATATCCAACTTGTTGTGTAATGTTTATGTCCAATGGCCGATGAGCACGATACACTTAATCTATTATTTCTCTTCATATGACAAGGATTGAAAAGGATTTGCCAGTAGATTGTCGACTTGATTCATGATGATTACTGCTAACTTGCTAGCTAAGATTTTGAAAGTATGATGTTGACATGATCGGTCCAATCAAATCAAAGCTACGGTAGATATAACATTTTATCTGTGGCCAACGACCTTGAGTCTTCTTGGATGGGCACTTTTAATGTAACTCTATGGCAGCACCCAAGGGGTGTGAATTTTCAAGCTCTATCTGTAGATTTTGCAGTGACGTAGTGTCCCCATGAGTGACAGACCACTGAGCCAATGACTGCGCAACTAGAACATTACCAACCCCTACTCTCCGTGTTTTCTGCTGGCTTGCCCCACCACCACAGAAAGCACTGAGCTAGGCTGAAACACCTGCATTTTGGAGCTGCTTTACTCAAAAAAAAAACAAAAAAAAAGAGACCATGTTTGTATGCGGCTTTATTAACTCAATGAGTCTTTTAATTACATTGTTTGCAAACTGATGTGACACGTATTAATGCCAAAATAACATGCAAAACAGGCAACAAAGAAGTTTATCGTTTTTAAAATATATATATTTAATTTTTTTGTTAAACAGATGGGGCTCTAACAATATTGCCTCTTTAATATGAATGTGTGTTGCTAAAGAAACAACTAAATGTGTTTACAGTAGTGTCCTGTCTGCCCGTGCAGGAAGCATTTGTCAACATTTTTTTAACATCTTCATAAATGTGTCCATACGCTCTTTATTAACAGTACTGTAAATTTTAAATTGGCAAAGAAATAAAAGTTTCACGTTTCAGTCACAGACTGTACAAAAGGTCAAAGCATGGGACATAAATGAGGGTCAAAGGTCATGTCCTTGGCCACCATGAGTACAATGAAGCTGATGATACAGCAGATTCAAGACCATGACACACTTCACCCAAGGAAACTTGCTGCATGCCATGACAGTCACATTTTAATCAGGCCCAAGACTCACATTAACTACACTGAACAAAAATATAAACGCAACGAACACAATTGCGTTTTGTGTATGGAAATTTCATGGAAATAACATGTTTCAGCATGTTAATGCACGGCCCCATGTCGCAAGGATCTGTACCCAATTCAGAGAAAGCACAAACTGTCCCAGTTCTTCCATGGCCTGCACACCGGTTACACATACTCACCAGACATGTCACCCATTGAGCATGTTTGGGATGCTTTGGATCGACATGTATGACAGCGTGTTCCAGTTCCTGCCAATATCCAGCAACTTCGCACAACCATTGAAGAGGAGTGGGACGACATTCCACAGGCCACAGTCAACAACTCTATGTGAAGGAGATGTGTCACACTGCATGAGGCAAATGGTGGTCACACCAGTTTTCTGATCCACGACCCTACCTTTTTTTTTAAGGTATCTGTGACCAACAGATGCATATCTGTATTCCCAGTCCATAGATTAGGGCCTAATGAATTCATTTCAATTGACTGATTTCCTTGTATGAACTGTAGCTCAGTAAAATCTGTGAAATTGTTGCAGTATCTTTCAGCAGAATGGAAAGAGTAAAGTGCTTATCTGACATGCCAACAATCAGTTCTAATGTTTTAGTTTTAATTTCCTCAGTACATTCTATTTTCTTTGGTTATCTTTTGGAAATTCCCAGTTCAGTCATTATTCTGTTCCACTGTAAACATTTCCAACACTTACGTGCTATGTAGCCTACATTCCATGATAGTTTGTTTTCATAATAACAATAGCACAGTCTGCCCCCCTGTAAATAACTTAGCTATTGACATGTTTTGCAAACTTGTGGAGACATGTTGATACATTTTGTTGCTAATTACAAAACATATGCTTCCAATTGCAGCAAGATGCAAAGAGACATGCTTCATTCCATCCCAAAATAATCTAAACCTTATCTTCATCATTTGTGATAAAGGCATGCATGAATAGATTTAATTATGATGGAGAAATCCATAGACAATTGTCTGACACCGACTCTTACTGCAAACTCTAAGGTTTTATTTATTTATTTTTCATTTCACCTTTATTTAACCAGGTAGGCTAGTTGAGAACAAGTTCTCATTTACAACTGCGACCTGGCCAAGATAAAGCACAGCAGTTCGACACATACAACAACAAAGAGTTACACATGGAATAAACAAACATACAGTAGATAATACAGTAGATAATACAGTAGAAAAAAAAAAAGTCTATATACAGTGAGTGCAAATGAGGTAGGATAAGGGAGGTAGGGCAATAAATAGGCCATGGTGTCGAGGTAATTACAATATAGCAATTAAACACTGTTATGGTAGATGTGCAGAAGTTTTGAATGTGCAAGTAGAGATATTGGGGTGCAAAGGAGCAAGATAAATAAATAAATACAGTATGGGGATGAGGTAGTAGGATGGGCTGTTTACAGATGGGCTATGTGCAGGTGCAGAGATCTGTGAGCTGCACTGACAGCTGGTGCTTAAAGCTAGTGAGGGAGATATGAGTCTCCAGCTTCAGTGATTTTTGTCGTTTGTTCCAGTCATTGGCAACAGAGAACTGGAAGGAAAATCGGCCAAAGGAGGAATTGGCTTTAGGGGTGACCAGTGAGATATACCTGCTGGAGCGCGTGCTACGGGTGGGTGCTGCTATGGTGACCAGTGAGCTGAGATATGGCGGGGCTTTACCTAGCAAAGACTTGTAGATGACCTGGGGCCAGTGGGTTTGGCGATGAGTATGTAGCGAGGGCCAGCCAACGAGAGCGTACAGGTCACAGTGGTGGGTGGTATATGGTTTGGTGACAAAACGGATGACACTGTGATGTGCATCCAATTTGTTGAGTAGAGTGTTGGAGGCTATTTTATTAATGACATCACCGAAGTCGAGGATCGGTAGGATGGTCAGTTTTACGAGGGTATGTTTGGCAGCATGAGTGAAGGATGCTTTGTTGCGAAATAGGAAGCCGATTCTAGATTTAATTTTGGATTGGAGATGCTTAATGTGAGTCTGGAAGGAGAGTTAACAGTCTAGCCACACACCTAGATATTTGTAGTTGTCCACATATTTTAAGTCAGAACCGTCCAGAGTAGTGATGCTGGACGTGCGGGCAGTGATCGGTTGAAGAGCATGCATTTAGTTTTACTTGCATTGAAGAGCAGTTGGAGGCCACGGAAGGAGAGTTGTAGGCATTGAAGCTCGTCTGGAGGTTAGTTAACACAGTGTCCAAAGAAGGGCCAGAAGTATACAGAATGGTGTCGTCTGCGTAGAGGTGGATCAGAGAATCACCAGCAGCAAGAGCGACATCATTGATGTATACAGAGAAGAGAGTCGGCCCGAGAATTGAACCCTCTGGCACCCCCATAGAGACTGCCAGAGGTCCGGACAACAGGCCCTCCGATTTGACACACTGAACTCTATCAGAGAAGTAGTTGGTGAACCAGGCGAGGCAATCATTTGAGAAACCAAGGCTGTTGAGTCTTCCAATTAGAATGTGGTGATTGACAGAGTCGAAAGCCTTAGCCAGGTCGATGAATACGGCTGCACAGTAATGTCTCTTATCGATGGTGGTTATGATATCGTTTAGGACCTTGAGCGTGGCTGAGGTGCACCCATGACTAGCTCTGAAACCAGAGTGCATAGCGGAGAAGGTACGGTGGGATTCGAAATGGTCGGTAATCTGTTTGTTAACTTGGCTTTCAAAGACCTTAGAAAGGCAGGGTAGGATAGATATAGGTCTGTAGCAGTTTTGGTTGCGAGTGTCTCCCCCTTTGAAGAGGGGGATGACCGCGGCAGCTTCCAATCTTTGGGAAACAGACGATACGAAAGAGAGGCTGAACAGGCTAGTAATAGGAGTTGCAACAATTTCAGCAGATCATTTTAGAAAGAGAGGGTCCAGATTGTCTAGCCCGGCTGATTTGTAGGGGTCCAGATTTTGCAGCTCTTTCAGTACATCAGCTATCTGGATTTGGGTGAAGGAGAAATGGGGGAGGCTTGGGCGAGTTGCTGTACTTTTTTGAGTTTGTGCTACAGGATGCAAATTTCTGCTTGAAAAAGCTAGCCTTAGCTTTCCTGACAGCCTGTGTATATTGGTTCCTAACTTCCCTGAAAAGTTGCATATCGCGGGGGCTATTCGATGCTAATGCAGAACGCCACAGGATGTTTTTGTGCTGGTCAAGGGCAGTCAGGTCTGGAGAGAACCAAGGGCTATATCTGTTGAAAGGCGCATGCTTATTTAAGATGGTGAGGAAGACACTTTAAAAAAATGACCAGACATCCTCTACTGACGGGATTACGTCAATATCCTTCCAGGATACCAGGGCCAGGTCGATTCGAAAGGCCTGCTCGCTGAAGTGTTTTAGGGAGCGTTTGACAGTGATGAGGGGTGGTCGTTTGACCGCAGACCCATTACGGATGTAGGCAATGAGGCAGTGATCGCTGAAATCTTGGTTGAAAACAGTAGAGGTGTATTTGGAGGGCAGGTTGGTTAGGATGATATCTATGAGGGTGCCCGTGTTTACGGATTTGGGGTTGTACCTGGTGGGTTCATTGATCATTTGTGTGAGATTGAGGGCATCAAGCTTAGATTGTAGGATGGCAGGGGTGTTAAGCATGTCCCAGTTTAGGTCACCTAACAGCACGAGCTCTGAGGATTGATGGGGGGCAATCAGTTGGGGGCAGAGGGTGGTCTATAGCAAGCGACAACGGTGAGAGACTTGTTTATGGAAAGGTGGATTTTTAAGAGTAGAAGCTCGAATTGTTTGAGTACAGACCTGGATAGTAAGACAGAACTCTGCTGGCTATCTCTGCAATAGATTGCAACACTGCCCCCTTTGGCAGTTCTATCTTGTCGGAAAATGTTATAGTTAGGGATGGAAATTTCAGGGTTTTTGGAGGTCTTCCTAAACCATGATTCAGACACGGCTAGGACATCCTGGTTGGCAGAGTGTGTTAGGGCAGTGAATAAAACAAACTTAGGGAGTAGGCTTCTAATGTTAACATGCATGAAACCAAGGCTTTTACGGTTACAGAAGTCAACAAATGAGAGCGCCTGGGGAATGTGAGTGGGGCTAGGCACTGCAGAGCCTGGATTAACCTCCACATCACCAGAGGAACAGAGGAGGAGTAGGATAAGGGTACGGCTAAAGGCTAAAAGGACTGTTCGTCTTGTACGTTCAGAACAGAGAGTAAAAGGAGCAGATTTCTGGGTACGGTAGAAAAGATTCAAGGCATAATGTACAGACAAAGGTATGGTAGGATGTGAATACAGTGGGGGTAAACCTGTGCATAGAGTGACGATGAAAGAGATATTGTCTCTAGAAATATCATGGGGACCCTACCTGTGTGTATTAAACCGAAATTGACTCTTTTTTTCAGCAGAGCCCATGAGACAGGCTATCTGATTGACAAGGGGTGGGGCTACTTCATCAGCTAGCGGCCTACCATGGCCAATGTGCGCATTTTACCAAAAACACATAAGGATTACCAGGTCTGTGTTCGAATACTCATACTAACCGTACTATTTGTGATGTAACTTGAGTGTATAGTATGCTTATTGGTCAAAGCATGGATATAGTTGGTATGTCCAAAAGTTCCCGGATTTCGTACTACATTCGCCAAAATACGAAGTATACAAGCAGTGGACCCGATTTCGGCACTTTTAGGGCCCATAATGCAAATCTTCAAAAAAATTGCCGTGGCTTTACAACATTTTCAGATTTGGAAAATATGTAGCCGAAGTCCAAAGAGAGCGGACATAAATTAATTGCTTTAACTAATTATGACAAATGTTAAGAAAATGTTGAGGAATGTAATAAAGTAATAATTTTTCAAATAAATTACTTTACACGTTATGTTGGCTGACAATTTCTTAGCTACGCTGTCCTTACGAACCGCATATCATTACAACAGTATGTACCGGTATGTTAGCTAGCTATCTAACTTAGTTAGTCTACTAATACATCGAACTTGCCAGTGTATTAACTATATGCTATCTAACTACCCAACGGCGCCGACAGAGATGGCAGCCTCGCTTCACGTTCTCAGGAAACCATGCAGTATTTTGTTTTTTTATGTATTACTTCTTACATTGTTACCCCGGGAAATATAAAGTTTTATTACATACAACCGGGAGGAACTACTGGATATAAGAGCAATGTCAACTTACCAACATTACGACCAGGAATACGACTTTCCCGAAGAGGATTCTCTGTTTGTTACCCCAACCAGGACAATAGACTGGATAGCACCCGGCGACTCAAAACAACGGCGGCGCCGGAGAAGAGGGAAACGCGCCGGTCTTTTGGTCAAGATACGTCGACGGGCGCATCGTGCACCTCTCCCGAGTATTTTAATCGCCAATGTACAGTCTCTGGACAACAAAGTAGACGAAATCAGATCCAGGGTTGCCTTTCAGAGAGACATCCGAGACTGCAACGTTCTTTGCTTCATGGAAACATGGCTCACTCAGGACACGTTATCTGAGTCGGTACAGCCACCTGGTTTCTCCACGCATCGCGCCGACAGAAACAAACATCTATCTGGTAAGAAGAAGGGTGGGGGTGTGTGTCTTATGATTAACGAGACGTGGTGTGATCATAACAACATACAGGAACTCAAGTCCTTTTGTTCACCTGACATAGAATTCCTTACAATCAAATGCAGACCGCATTATCTACCAAGAGAATTCTCCTCGATTATAATCACAGCCGTGTACATCCCCCCTCAAGCTGACACATCGACGGCACTGAAAGAAATTCATTTCACTCTAGGTAAATTGGAAACCACATATCCTGAGGCTGCATTTATTGTGGCTGGGGATTTTAATAAGGCTAATTTGAAAACAAGGCTCCCGAAATTTTACCAGCATATCGAATGTGCCACCCGGGCTGGTAAAATCCTGGATCATTGTTATTCCAACTTCCGTGATGCATACAAGGCTATTCTCCGCCCTCCTTTCGGCAAGTCTGACCATGACTCCATTTTGTTGCTCCCAGCCTACAAACAGAAACTAAAACAGGAAACGCCCGTTCTCAGGTCTGTTCAACGCTGGTCCGACCAATCTGATTCCATGCTGCAAGATTGCTTCGAGCACGTGGACTGGGATATGTTCCGGATAGCATCTGACAACAACATTGATGTATA
>QNTS01005689.1:61018-72828 GCA_003317085.1 Hucho hucho
AGAATTGTCTCTGGACACAGACTGACCGCTGCACCACTATTCACTCTGTCTTGCAGCTGTAAGCTGCCCTGCCCTCCAGGAGCCACAGGATGGCGCTATCACCTGTGGAGAAGACTTGACCTATGGAAGCAGCTGTCATTTTACCTGCTCTGAGGGTTATCTCCTCCAGGGGGCGATCACGGTGACCTGCACATCAGCTGCTGAGTGGAGTGAGGAGACACCACACTGTGAAGGTAAGGACAAACGTTTTTGCATCTTTAAAATAGACCTGATTTAAACCATTGTCTATATTGACAAGAGTTTTTAAACCAGTTTAAACCAATGTCTTTATTGACAAGATAGACATATGACCACTCTAACAATGGAAAAACATGTCCTCAAAGATGGAAGGCAGGCAGGAGGAGGCGAGAACAGGTGGGACCATTCTAGCCAATGAGAGGGCAGATTTGCATGTGAACAACAGACCATAGAAACAGATTGAGGACTCATCTCTGTATCTGTGCCATTATAGAGTCTGAGACATCATTGACACATGTAGTAATGTGTTGCGATCTCCCTTCTGCTCCTCAGTGGTCTCATGCAGTGAGCTATATGAACCTGGGAATGGTTCCATGGCCTGCTCCCATCCCCTGGGCTCCTTCAGCTACCTGTCCACCTGTACCTTTACCTGTGAGGAGGGCTATGAGAGGCTGGCCTCCAGCTCTGCTACCCTGCAGTGTGGAGCCTCGGGACAGTGGAACGACTCACAGCCTCAGTGTGTTGGTGTGTACAGGTTCTGGATATCTGTAAACGTAGCCCCCATAACATATTACGTCAACTGTAGTTGCCATAAATATATGAATGACACAGGACATTTTCCATTCAGAAATATCTAGGAGGACAAATAGAGTTTTGTAAATGTATGACAGTCTAGAATTGTCTCTGGACACAGACTGACCGCTGCACCACTATTCACTCTGTCTTGCAGCTGTAAGCTGCCCTGCCCTCCAGGAGCCACAGGATGGCGCTATCACCTGTGGAGAAGACTTGACCTATGGAAGCAGCTGTCATTTTACCTGCTCTGAGGGTTATCTCCTCCAGGGGGCGATCACGGTGACCTGCACATCAGCTGCTGAGTGGAGTGAGGAGACACCACACTGTGAAGGTAAGGACAAACGTTTTTGCATCTTTAAAATAGACCTGATTTAAACCATTGTCTATATTGACAAGAGTTTTTAAACCAGTTTAAACCAATGTCGTTATTGACAAGATAGACATATGACCACTCTAACAATGGAAAAACATGTCCTCAAAGATGGAAGGCAGGCAGGAGGAGGCGAGAATGTTGAAGTATTTAATTTTCTTCTTCTTCATTGGCCGATTGTTCCCAACTCATAGAATCCCCTCCCAGTTGACTACTTGAAACGGATGGAGGCCTTCAATGGCAATCTCCATGCTAAAACGGTTATATCCATGACGAGTCCCCTATCTGTCTCTATGACAACAGGCACAACTCCAATATTATGTCATTTTTCTCAAAGTTGCTGAAATGCCACGTGCATCCACTTATAACAGTGCATTCATAAAACAACATGTATTAATTTAACCTTTATTTAACTAGGCAAGTCAGTTAAGAACAATTTCTTATTGACAATGATGGCCTACCCCGGCCAAACCCGGACAACCCTGCGCCAATTGTGTGCCGCCCTATGGGATTCCCAATCATGGCCGGATGTGATGCAGCCTGGATACAAACCAGGGACTGCAGTGACGCCTCTAGCACTGAGATGCAGTGCCTCAGACTGCTGCGCCACTCGGGAGCCCCGAACTACCAGGGCCATAAACATAACCATTACAAAACTTCTATTCCATCAAATAAGCCTCAGGTAGCAAATTAGCAATGACATTTTTTTGTTGACCAAATTTGACACCATCTCATTTGACCTTCATACACGTCAGGGGCTTATTTTCATGGACAGATTTTGGGCTGAGTAAAACCTCTCACTTCGCCTTTTCCTCTCTGTTTAAACTCAGTCAATTTACACATTTACACACAATACTAAAACAGTATAGACTGAAATAGAGAGAAAGAGGCGAAGTGAGAGGTTGTACTCTGCCCGAGTGTACAAAATATTAAGAAAACCTGCTCTTTCCATGACAAAGACTGACCAGGTGAATCCAGGTGAAAGCAATGATCCCTTATTGATGTCACTTGTTAAATCATCTTCAATCAGTGTAGAGGGAGGAGACAGGTTAAAGAAGGATTTTTAAGGCTTAAGACAATTGGATTGTGTATTTGTGCCATTCAGAGGGTGAATGGGCAAGATAAAATATTTTTGTGCCTTTGAATGGGGTATGGTAGTAGGTGCCAGGCGCGCCAGTTTGAATGTGTCAAGAACTGCAACACTGCTGGGTTTTTCACGCTCAACAGTTTCCAGTGTATCAAGAATGGTCCACCACCCAAAGGACATCCAGCCAACTTGACACAACTGTGGGAAGCATTGGAGTCAACATAAGCCAGCATCCCTGTGGAATGCGTCGACACCTTGTAGAGTCCATGTCCGACGAATTGAGGCTGTTCTGAGGGCAACTCCGTCGGGGGGGGTAACTCAATATTGTATGTATATATATAATATACCATTTAGCAGACGCTTTTATCCAAAGCGAGTTGCAGTCACACGTGCATCCGTTTTACCTATAGGTCTTATCTCCTTATGGATGTCCGTCACACACGAGCTCTCCAACGACAATCATTTTCATGATTTCATTCACAACTGTTTGTTACCTTTTGTGGTATTTTTATATACTAACCACTGTGTGTCCTTCTCTCAGCTATCCGGTGCCCCTCTCCTGTGGTTCCTCTGGGGGGTCAGGTCAGCTGTGAGTCCCCCTCACATCCCTGGGGCTCTGTCTGCAACTTCAGCTGTGATGAGGGCTATGATCACCAAGGGGCCCCAAACATGCAGTGTACACAGTCTGGGGAGTGGAGCGCTGACACACCTACCTGCACAGGTACGTTATGACCTCAGTTACTCTCTCTGTGAGACACAATCAAACTGAATATTCTGTGAGACACAACCAAATAGAAATTTTGTGAGACAACCGAACTGGATATTCGCTGGTCATCAGGACAAAGTATGTCTTATGTAGCAGTTATAAAGGCTTTGTGAATGCATAATGAATGCATATCCTACATAAGGGTGCTACCAAAATACAAACATTTTTGAGAGGGTAGTAGTCAGTGATGTGACCGATCAGTTGATTCAGGTTGTTTGACTGTTTTCCTCTGTTGTTGTTTCCTCCAGCCACACCTGAGCCTCCATTGAACCTCACTATCATAGGCCTGGCAGCAGGGGGCGCTGTGTCATTATCTGTCCTGTATCTGGTCGCATGGGTCCTCAAACGAGTCAGACAGAAAGGTAAACACAGAAGAAGTCCCTTATCTTCTCCACTCACAGTCATTTGCTAGGAATAAGAAAGTTATAAGAAATTCAAAAATATCTCTGTTTCATAACTCAGATATGATTCAGAATGGTTATTTCTTACTTGACAATACTCATCAATATGCTCTTCATTGCCTCCTTCCAGCTAACAAGTTTGATCTGAACAGCACCGCAGACAGTGAGCAACCTTTACAGACCTACAGGAACAGCATCGACAGCCTCCTATAGAGATCAACAACAATAACAGCCGGAATAACTGCAGGAACAACTGCAGGAACAACTGCAGGAACAACAGCCGGAACAACAACTGCAGGAACAACTGCAGGAACAACTGCAGGAACAACTGCAGGAACAACAGCAGGAACAGGCTGGCTCTGTTTTCAAAGAAGATCTGCTGGTCACACCTGGATCGCAGTTCTTCAGTATTGTAATGTAGTAGGTTAGATAGCCTTGAATTGTCTGACTGGGAGAGATACGTTGAGTATACAGAATCATCTGTTCTCATGATGGTCCTACAGAAAATGTATTTTTTCTCCCTAAGGGAGTTTTGTATTGAACAAATAGTTCACCACTGGCTGGTATATGACCACAAGTGGCCAAATTTCTTATGATACTGATTTTGACAGCTATTTTATACAAACTACAGAAAGTTGTATATTGTATTCCACAGTATAATTATTTGTATTATGAATATATTTTTATGATTTTACAAAACTGTGAAAACAATTCCTTTCAGTATTTAAGTTCTATTTATTTTTGAACCACAGTCTGTGTTACAGAATTACATTTGATGTAGAAAAAGTGTCTTTTTAAATATAATAAACGTTTCAAACATTGTCAATAATGTTCTTATTTTTTCCATAATTTTCTGTCCGATGCTTTTCATAATAGCTGCAAATAAATTGTCCATGGCTCTCTGAGTTCAAATGTACCAACAGAGAGCAAAATGACTTCAAATACACTAACCAGTAGAATAAGAATAGGTAGAGAAAGGATCCCAAGAGGGCTTCACTAAGCCCCGCCCCCCTTGGTTACTCTAGCAACTTCTGAAGTTTTCCCAGGAAACCCAATTCCCCATTCAACCACTGGCGAAATCCCCTCAGAATGATCTCAAACTGTGTTTCTAACAAACAATCAAATTAAACACAGACTACCCCTTGCAAATCAGGAAACTCTTTGGTATGTTGTGTCAGACTGTCATTACAATTGATTTCACGGAAACCTGGTAAAATGATGTTTGTAGTGTAGCTAGCCACTAAATGGCTCTGAATTCACTGTCAGCATGCAGTCAAAACTATAACCACACAGAGCACATTATGAAGATATGCAGAAACTGCTTCTCCTATAGAAATCCCCGATAACACTCGTAGGCGATGTCATGGCAATGTTGGCTAGCTAAGCTCATACGTAGAAGCACATCATCGGGTCTAACGGTCTTCTCGCCAGTGGTGGAAAAATTATTTGTCATACTTGAGTAAAAGTAAAGATACTTTAATAGAACATGACTCTGGTAAAAGTGAATATCACAGAGTAAAATTCTACTTGAGTAAAAGTCTAACAGTATTTGGTTTTAAATATACTTAAGTGTCTAAAGTACATGTAATTGCTAAAATATACTAAAATACACTATCAAAAGTAAAAGTACAAGTATAAATCATTTCAAATTCCTTATATTAAGCAAAGCAGACAAACACATTTTCTTATTTACAGATAGCCAAGGGCTCAATCCAACACTCAGACATCCTTTACAAAGGAAGCATGTGTTTAGTGAGTCCGCCAGATCAGAGACAGTAGGGATGACCAGGGATGTTCTCTTGATAAGTGTGTGAATTGGACCATTTTCCTGTCCTGCTAAGCATTCAAAATGTAACGAGTACTTTTGGGTGTCAGGGAAAATGTATGGAGTAAAAAGTACATTATTTTCTGTAGGAATGTAGTGAAGTAAAAGTTGAAGTTGTCAAAAATATAAATAGCAAAGTAAAGTACAGATACCACAAAAAACGACTTAAGTAGTACTTGAAAGTATTTTTACTTAAGTACTTTACACGACTGCTTCTCGCACCGAACTGAGCGTGTGCAGGCCATCAAATCAAAGGCGCTTCTTCAATATAAGTTGTTTTTGACGAAAATGAAAACATGTCAGTTTGTAACTTTCACGAGGTTGGAGTAATAACATCGTCATCTACTTATTTTTAAGTCTCTCATTGACTTCTCAAACTGCGGCCTGGTCTGCTTAGTCTGTTTCACAAGCGTTCCTGGAAGTCTCGCGATGTTGTTCCTCTGGGTTTAGAAACTCTGTGCGATAACCACTTGTGGAACCAGCTAGTGCTCTCAAATTATATCCTGATGTTGACAGCAGATGAGAGTTGTATTCATGTATTCATAACATTGCTATCTTAGCTAGCTAACATATATTTTGAGAACAAGTTATATTATATTAATTGGCTAGCTAGCGTTAGCAACGTTTGGTGGTCAATGAGACTGAGAGCTAGCAAACCATCTGAACTAGCAGATAATGTAACAAAGGTATAATTTAGGATTTGAAAAAAAACACTCCATCAACAGGCTCTGCATTTCAGAAATCACAGTATCAAGTACTCTTGTTGCACTATTCAATTATTTAGCCATTTAAACGTTATTTTTTAAAATAAAAATCTGCCCTAACTGGCTTTAATGGGATTTAAACTTGAGCTCAACTTGTCTGAAGTGTTGGACTCGATGACATTTCCTATCCATTGGAGTGCTGCAATTGGTTGCCCAAAATTCTTGGGCGGGGCTTAGCGAAGGGTCAATTGGCAGCCGTAATGTTTCAGGCAAGGGCCCAGCGTTCTGTAGCCTCGTACGAACCACAACCAAATGTAAGCTCACGAGGTCAGGATGGTTCGTACAAAGCTAAGGGTTCCGGTCTAGAAACACAGTTTAGACTGCTCCTAAAGTTTTGCTTCGGTACTGCAGTTTAACTGACGCTCGGCCCAGAAAGAATGTCCATAGACTGCCACACAGAGAAGTCAGATTTGAAAATTGCTAATAAGACACCAGTCATCACCTTTATGCACAAAACATCCATTGAATTATTCAAATAGTTGTCGCTGAGACCGATTGGTTTTTCATCACTAACAGCCGAAGATATAACATTTCTATATTCATCCAATGTCTGCCATGTTTTTGGGTTGACGTCGTCGCTACTTGCGCAGCTCCCTGTGCACTCTGAGTGCTAGTGCGCATGTGATACTGGTCCATATAATTCGGATGCAACCCGGATATAGACAGTCCGTGAATCACCATATGTGAACGTGAGTAGATGACCTGGAAAACAACAGTCGGACATCTGGGACGCATTCTCTAGTCCTTATTAGACCTCAGTGGCTTCAGGTTGTCAAGGGCCTGTCTTTTTTTTTTATTTAACCAGGCATATCAGTTATGAACAAATTCTTATTTACAATGACTGTCTACCCGGCCAAACCCGGATCGACGCTGGGCCAATTGTGCACCGCACCTATGGGACTCCCAATCATGTCCGGATGTATTCACAAAGCATCTCAGAGTAGAAGTGCTGATCTAGAATCATTTTTACTTTTAGATTATGAATAAGATGGACCGGTTGGACCTGATACTAGATCAACACTCCTGCTCTGAGATACTTTGTGAATACAAGAGGGGGGGGGGTCACCTATCAACACTGCAACACAATGGTACGCTCCATGCTGTCAGCACAGCCGTTTGTTCCTGTCTGGTTGGAGACTGGAGACTGACTCAGGTCTTTAGAGGGGTTGTGTCTGGGTCATTTCCCCATGCGGTACCATGACCTCATGACCTCAGGCCCTTTTTTATATATATATATATATAAGCTGTATGTTCTTGTTCTGAATAGTTATAGAACTCTATTTCTCAGCTCATTATTTCAACATTTATTTCTTTTCTTCTCTCAAGCAGTCTCCTTTCTATTTTAAATAACGTAAACAGAATGTACTGTATAGAAGAAAATATGAAATGACCCTCACCACTGTTTGTCCCTCTCCAAAGACAACTTGTTATCTAATCCCTTTAGACAGCAGGTATTTGATGGGGTCATATCCGCCACTGTGAAACCCCACTTCACTGCAGGACCATTGTGTTTCTCCCTGAACTTTTGCTAACCTCTGTCAGCATGTGGCGATCCGTCATTCAGGGCAGAGCCCCACCTATATTGAGCCCCAAATGTTTAGCAAAAAAAAACAGGGCTTGCCTGTTTTGCATGTTATTTTGGCATTAATAGGTGTCACATATCAGTTTGCAAACAATGTAAAAAAATATATATATCATTGAGTTAATAAAGCCACATAGAAACATGGTGGCCAAGGCAGCTCCAAAATGAAGGTGTTTCAGCCTAGCTCAATGCTTTCTGTGGTGGTGGGGCAAGCCAGCAGAAAATATGGAGCGTTGTGCCATGATTGGCTCAGTGTTCTGTCACTCATGGGGACACTACGTCACCGCCAAGTCTAAGGGTAGAGCTAGAAAATTCTAGCCCCTTGGGTGCTGCCATAGAGTTATATTAGAAGTGCTCATCCAAGAAGGCTCAAGGTCATTGGCCACAGATAAAATGACGTCAATTCATGTTATTTGTACAGTAGCTTTGATCGGACTGATCATGTCAACACCATACTTTCACAATCTTAGCTAGCAGTCGTCATCATGAATCAAGTTGACAATCTCCTCGCAAATACTTTTTAATCTTTGTCAATAGGAATAATGAAGATCATTTATAGATAAAATGTATCGGTGCTCATCGGCCATTGGACATTACACAACAAGTTGGAAATTGCAAAGTGCTTTGGAAGTAATGAGTGACAGTGGCTAACTGCAAGCGTTGCAAAGCAATCACTAGCTTGCTATTCAGTGGAGTCTGGGATGAAGGGGCTCTTTTCCAAGTTTAAAATGATGCTGTCAATGAAGCATAATTTCTGCCACACTCAAAACAACTGTTAACTCGGAACTACGAAAACTTTGACTTCAGTGAGTTCAAGGCAACTGAGAAGTCGGGAATAAACAACCTCCAACTGGGAAAATAAGTTTTGAACAGTCATTCGACTCTGGAATTGTAAATCCGGCCTCTTTATAGAGCTACGACCTGAAGATCAATGACGTCATCATATCGCAACCTTGCTTTTTTCCATGTTCCCAGTTAGTTTGAAAGCAACATAAATCCAGAGAATGCCAGACTTTGATGACAAAATTTCCCATGAAGAACCGCCGCGTCACCATCCTGTTTAAGTGAGCACAGCACAACAAGGTGAGTCCAAAAATGTATTGTGTGCTGCTGCATAAATTATGTAATATGCCAGAGAGATATTTATACTGTAGCTAAGAAAGAAATACTAAGTGTATGTTGTGTAGTACTGTAAGATGTTAGTAGCCCATTTGCCTCACACTAATAATTTGGTCTATTTACCCCTCTATTTGCTTTTCTGACTTGGTGGTGCCCATGTAGTCTATGACCTGTTTTATAGAAATTTAATCATTTAATAATGTAAGAGCTTTCATTGTCTGCATTTATGCCCCTTTATTTATCCTACGGTTCTGACTTGGTGTACAGGGAGAATACTTTAAGAAAGGCCCATATTCTGAATTTTGTTGCTGTACATTTAGAAAGTGCTAAACAAATAGTTATATTGACTACGTCTGTCCTAGCTAGCTCATTAATGTCTTAATCGAAATTACGGATTGCCTCTTATCCGCTTTGTTGTCCCCTTATGACATAGTTTGTACATCTCAATTGTCATTAGAAACCACATTTGTTTAAGCAAGTCAGCCATAAAAGCTATGTTTCTTTAAAAGGCAGTAAATGAAGCTGAATGAACTGTTTCACTGCCTGACAAGGCTCCACTGATAGCCAGGTGTAGCAGTGGTAAGGTGTTGGGACAGCTTTATGTAGGCCCTAACAGTTTGTTGACACCGTTTGTCATCGTTATAGTGTATTGTTTAGAAACAGATGTCATCTTTATCTAACATCTCTGTCAGCATCATGAGGGGACAGAAACAGATCTCATTTTTTTTTTACTAGGTAAGTTGACTGAGAACACATTCTCATTTACAGCAACAACCTGGGAAATAGTTACAGGGGAGAGGGATGAATGAGCCAATTGTAAGCTGGGGATGATTAGGTGACCATGATGGTATGAAGGACAGCTTGGGATTTTAGCCAGGACACCAGGGTTAACACCCCTACTCTTACAATAAGTGCCATGGGATCTTTAATGACCTCAGAGAGTCAGGACACCTGTTTAACGTCCCATCCGAAAGACAGCACCCTACACAGGACAATGTCCCCAATCACTGCCCTGGGATATATATATATATATTTTTTCAGACCTGAGGAAAGAGTGCCTCCTACTGGCCCTCCAACACCACTTCCAGCAGCATCTGGTCTCCCATCCAGAGACTGACCAGGACCTACCCTGCTTAGCTTCAGAAGCAAGCCAGCAGTGGGATGCAGGGTGGTATGCTAACCAGCATCATGAGGGGACAGAAACAGATCTCATCTTTCATTTCCTGAAACTGTGGAAAGTAAAACAAAACTCTACCTGGAATCCCTTGCACTTCCCAGAACTTTTTACTGCTACTAACAGTCATTCATCAGTCATGAATGATACCCCATTCACTGTAATGTAAAATAAACATTCAGTGAATGATAAAGCATCCATTCTATGTTAATTTGGGAATCAATGGTAAAAGGACTCCATGTGGTACATTGACTGCAGATAGGAATCAATATAGGAGGCTTTGCCAAATTGTTATGAAAGCCCAACTGAGCTCCAAACCCAGGTTAGCTCAACACCACAGCCTGAGTGCCAGAGGAGATCGACACATGGTAAGTATGAGATGGGAGCTCTCTCTTGCTCTCTCTTATATCGGCTGTCCTTACCATTCACTGTTGTATTATAGATAGAATTATGTTTAGATAACCACAGTGTGTGATTTTTTACTGTTTATGGACAAACACAGGCAGTCCATGGACCCTTCTTCAGACAGCCCCAGGTAGTAACAATGATGTGGATTCTGATCATAGTCCTAGGTATGTGTGGAGGACGTGCCATGGGCTGGACATATCATGTCTCCACAGAGACCATGAACTGGACCATGGCAAGAGAGTGGTGTTGGATTAACAACCACACAGACATGGTAGTCATCCAAAACCAGGAAGAGAATAATCACCTCAGCACCATCTTGCCTGATAGAACTGCGTCTCCGTATTACTGGATTGGAATCAAGAAGATCAATGGAAACTGGACATGGGTCAGAACCAACAGAACGTGGGTTGGGAATTCTTCCTGGGCACCCAACGAACCTAATGACAGACTGGGTGAGGAGTGTGCTGAGATGTACGTCAACAAAGGGAACATCCAGAATCACGGGAAGTGGAACGATGATATGTGCTCAAATCTCAAATACTCACTATGCTACAGAGGTGACGGACTCAACCATTGTTTTAGTTTTTTTTTAAAAGGCCACCAGTAAATAATTTGATGAAGCTGTGTTGAGATTGCGACATATATTACATGATGTATATTTCTATCACAGACCAATGCAACCAAACATCATGCAAGGGACGAGGGAGATGCTTGGAGACCATCAACAACTTTACCTGTGTGTGGGAACCCGGGTTTGAGGGACACGGTTGCCAAACAGGTGAGGGGAATCTGGAAGCTGCTGTTCCCACCGTGTCACACCTCTCCTTTAACCTATGACCTTTTTCTAATGAGGGTTGCTATGGCTACGACATCTGCTTCCTCAATTTCCTGAGTAGTACTTCATTTACGCATCAGGCATTATGACAGGTCCCTACTGTACCCCGCTGTTGTGCTGAAACCTTTCTTTGCCCCTAAAGCTAAGGGATGTGACCCCTTATGTCTATCTGATGGGTTTGTGAACTGCTCTGCTGTCAACTTTACTGTCAACTCTACCTGCCGGTTGAGCTGTGAGAAGGGGAGCCTACTGCTGGGATCACCAGAAGTCAGCTGTAGCACGGACAGGATCTGGACTGGGGTCTTGGGCAATGACATCTGGAGCAGGATCTGGGTCTGGATCGGACAGAGGCCAGTTTGTGCAAGTAAATGAATCCCCTGATACCATCTCTCATCATGTACAGGTTACAGAATAGGTTATGGTGCTAGGCTAGGCTAGGCTAGCTAGCTACACCCCTGGTGTCTCAGATGAAGTGAGGCTGTTGATGGACATGAGCTAAATCTTGTGCAACTCATCACTGCTCAGAATAGTGAGACTTGTTTGCTGTACATACTGTACATTGGACCCAGTCCAAATAAAGTAACTCAATAATACAAGTCAAGGCAGGCTGTTTAGAGTTTGATATTACTGTATATATACTGTAGCAAAGGGCGGGGGGGGGGGGGG
>QNTS01005690.1:20597-46157 GCA_003317085.1 Hucho hucho
TTGGACACTGTGTTAACTAACCTCCAAACGAGCTTCAATGCCATACAACACTCCTTCCGTGGCCTCCAACTGCTCTTAAACGCTAGTAAAACCAAATGCATGCTTTTCAACCGTTCGCTGCCTGCACCCGCCCGCCCGACTAGCATCACTACCCTGGACGGCTCTGACCTAGAATATGTGGACAACTACAAATACCTAGGTGTCTGGCTAGACTGTAAACTCTCCTTCCAGACTCACATTAAACATCTCCAATCCAAAATCAAATCTAGAATCGGCTTTCTATTTCGCAACAAAGCCTCCTTCACTCACGCCGCCAAACTTGCCCTAGTAAAACTGACTATCCTACCGATCCTCGACTTCGGCGATGTCATCTACAAAACAGCTTCCAATACTCTACTCAGCAAACTGGATGCAGTCTATCACAGTGCCATCCGCTTTGTCACCAAAGCCCCTTATACCACCCACCACTGCGACCTGTATGCTCTAGTCGGCTGGCCCTCGCTACATACTCGTCGCCAGACCCACTGGCTCCAGGTCATCTACAAGTCCCTGCTAGGTAAAGCCCCGCCTTATCTCAGCTCGCTGGTAACCATAGCAGCACCCACCCGTAGCACGCGCTCCAGCAGGTATATCTCACTGGTCACCCCCAAAGCCAATTCCTCCTTTGGCCGCCTTTCCTTCCAGTTCTCTGCTGCCAATGACTGGAACGAACTACAAAAATCACTGAAACTGGAGACACTTATCTCCCTCACTAGCTTTAAGCACCAGCTGTCAGAGCAGCTCACAGATCACTGCACCTGTACATAGCCCATCTGTTAATAGCCCAACCAACTACCTCATCCCCTACCGTATTCATTTATTTATCTTGCTCCTTTGCACCCCAGTATTTCTACTTTGCACATTCATCTACTGCACATCTACCATTCCAGTGTTAAATTGCTATATTGTAATTACTTCGCCACCATGGCCTATTTATTGCCTTACGTTCCTTATCTTACCTCATTTGCACACATTGTATATAGATTTGTTTTTTTTTCTACTGTATTATTGACTATGTTTGTTCACTCCAATGTGTAACTCTGTGTTGTTGTATGTGTCGAACTGCTTTGCTTTATCTTGGCCAGGTCGCAGTTGTAAATGAGAACTTGTTCTCAACTAGCCTACCTGTATTATGACATCATATAGAACTACCTGGTTAAATAAAGGTGTATTATGACATCATATAGAACTACCTGGTTCAATAAAGGTGTATTATGACATCATATAGAACTACCTGGTTCAATAAAGGGGAAATAAATAAATAAATAAAAAAGTATTCACTTGAGTTCGACTCGGGGATGGAAAAACTGAGCTTGCGGTTGTTTGTGGGGGAATGGTGGGGACAGTGCTTATTTATTCCTGTTGCTAAGGGGTAATGATGTTAGGGACAGTATAGGATGAATCACAATAATTGTTTCCCAAAATAATAATTGTTATGCCAGTCCTGGTTATAGGTAGCTAACAGAGATAATTTTGTCATTTTTGTGGCTTCTATCAATGTAAATGTCTGCATCATTTCCAATCCCCCATATTAGGTAAATGGGTAAATATATATATATATATATATATATATATATATATATATATATATATATATATATGCAGATGTAAAAAAAAATTGAAGCACGGGTGGCTAGGAAAAACTCCCTAGAAAAGGAAGGAACCTAGGAAGAAACCTAGAGAGGAACCAGGCTCTGAGGGGTGGCCATTCCTCTTCTGGCTTTGACGGGTGGAGAATATAAGAGTACATGGCCATTTAAAGCCAGAATGTTCTTTAAGATGTTTCACAGTTTTGATGGCATTTTTTGTAAAAAAAAATGTAACCTTTATTTAACTAGGCAAGTCAGTTAATAAGAACAAAAAGCTGGTTGAGAGAATGCCAAGAGTGTGCAAAGCTGTCATCAAGGCAAAGGGTGGCTACTTTGAAGAATCTCAAATATATTTTGAATTGGTTACTACATGATTCCATATGTGTTATTTCATAGTTTTGATGTCTTCACTATTATTCTACAATGTAGAATAAGTCCGACAGTGTTCTGTCGGACTGTCAGTGTTCTGTCTGTGTTCTGTCAGTATTCTGTTGGACTGTCAGTGTTCTGTCTGTGTTCTGTCTGTGTTCTGTCTGCCTGTCAGTGTGCTGTTGGACTGTCAGTGTTCTGTCAGTGTTCTGTCTGTGGTCTGTCTGCCTGTCAGTGTTCTGTCTGACTGACTGTCAGTGTTCTGTCAGTGTTCTGTCTGTGTTCTGTCTGACTGTCAGTGTTCTGTCTGACTGTCCGTATTCTGTCTGACTGTCAGTGTTCTGTCAGTGTTCTGTCTGTGTTCTGTCTGTGTTCTGTCTGACTGTCAGTGTTCTGTCTGACTGTCAGCATTCTGTCAGTGTTCTGTCTGTGTTCTGTCTGCCTGTCCGTATTCTGTCTGACTGTCAGTGTTCTGTCAGACTGTCAGCAGTCTGTCTGACTGTCAGTGTTATGTCTGTGTTCTGTCTGCCTGTCAGTGTTCTGTCAGTGTTCTGTCTGTGTTCTGTCTGCTTGTCAGTGTTCTGTCTGACTGTCAGCAGTCTGTCTGACTGTCAGCGTTCTGTCAGTTTTCTGTCTGTATTCTGTCTGACTGTCAGTGTTCTGTCTGCCTGCCAATGTTCTGTCAGTGTGCTTGATTGGTGAGCAGGTAGAGACAGTACATTAGGCTGATTGATTGGTGAGCAGGTAGAGACAGTACATTAAGCTGCTTGACTGATGAGCAGGTAGAGACACTACATTAGCCCAAACACTATCAATATGTAGATAGACAGACGATACATTAAGCTGATCGATTGGTGAGCACTACAGGTACCACTTCTCTCTTGACTTCCTGGAACATTGATTATATATTAAAACAAAACAACAGACCTATTTAATGGCTGCACTTACACCATTCTGATCTTCTGCCCAATTATTGGTGTTGTGACCAAGCACATCAGATGTTTTGCCAATAATAATTTGGTGCAATATCATAATTAGGTTGTGTTTGTTTGCAACAACTGCTGATTTAAAAGGTGGTTTATTAATTAATTAGATTTTATGTTTTTTTGTTTTCAAACAACCACAGCAGACTTAGAGGAAACAAACTTTATAGCTTCAAACTGTGTTAAGTTTGAGTGTGTGAACATGTTAAGAAAGGCCTACTAAACAGACAAAACCAAATCAAACTCCCTATTAAAAGTTTTTACCCAGTTTATAATTTTAAAAAATACATTATAAAGATCAGTGACACACAGTAAACATACCCCCTATAGTTTCATACTATAGACAAAATTACATTATAAAGATCAGTGACACACAGTAAACATATCCCCTATAGTTTCATACTATAGACAATATAAGGAGGGGATAATAGACGGTTTCATGTGGACGTTTCAGCACAGAAGCCTTTCTCAAGACCTGAATGAACTACAGCACTGTAGCAAACAGATGAAGACCTGAATGAACTACAGCACTGTAGCAAACAGATGAAGACCTGAATGAACTACAGCACTGTAGCAAACAGATGAAGACCTGAATGAACTACAGCACTGTAGCAAACAGATGAAGACCTGAATGAACTACAGGACTGTAGCAAACAGATGAAGACCTGAATGAACTACAGCACTGTAGCAAACACAAGAAGGCACAATGATGGGTAACAAAAAGACCCCGGTGGAGACCAACTGATGAATGACGATGACACAATTCCACTGTTTTCAATATGGGACACAACCACCAACTCTGTATAAACAGTAGGCTTACCATACAATAAAAGAGGCTACTTAAGATGACTTTAGTGTCCATGGTACAACAGATGCAAGTTTTGGTCAAATTAACATCACCAGCAAAGTCAAACTGATAACCAAGTGGTTCTAGAAGTCACCTATTCTTGGTTATTATGTTGAATAAACATGATTATTGAGTATTCGTGTTATTATTGATTATTAGTGTTATTATTGATTATTAGTGTTACTATTATTATTATTATTCGTTTTTATGGTCCCCCCCTAAAAAAATTATGTGCAAATCTTTTTTTTCAATATTGGAAATATAATTTTGACATTTATATTAGCCTAGTGCGTAAAATCCCAAGTATATTCCTATAGAGTTGTGCGCAGTTGCGCCTCAGGAATAACTGAAGTGTATCGCCTTTAAAGCGTTCTGTAATGTTAACCTTTCATTCATGATTGAGATAGAAACGTGTTGATTCTATAGAGAGTCGCTTGGCTTTTGAGAGTTAAAAAATATATATATATATTATAATAAAAACGTAGGCCTAGATTATGTTGGACAAACAATTAGGCTATATCTAAAATATAATCCCAATCCCAATATAAACAAAATATGCAACCTTTAGAATTCATCCACACAGAAACTATTTAAAGTGGAGTTGGTGTTGGCCCTACCATTCCCCGCGGAGGAAAGTTCGAGTCCGGGATCCACTGAATGAAACTGAACTTGAACTTCCATGGCGCGATTCCCGTTATCCCCCTGATGCCTCGGATGCAACTATACTATTAATCTACTTGATAAACATGAAATAATGAAATATGCTTCCTTGAAGCGGAGTCGGACCATTGTCTTCTCTTCCAACAGACACACTGACTAACGCACTGGCCGTTGACATGTTTAGTTTTGCTGTGTTCATGGGTGGGGTTTGAAATGCGATTGGTTATGGTTCTCACACTATGCTATAATCACACGTCTATTGATTATATTGATTGGGAGAATGGTGAACTCTTGTGTAGAAAATGCTACTCAAGCAGGGATAGGCAGATCCAAGAGGACCAAAAAGTGAACCTATAATTCAAATAATATAATATTATGGACTATTTGGATACATTATACAAGAGTCGGGGAAAATATATATCTAGATTGCATCTATATGTCAATGAATTACACACATTAAGACGGATAGCTGTGAAGTTGATGATATCATATTTTCCAGGATATACTCTTGTAAAGAACATGTACAGTAGTTCAGCAAAGTCTTATTTATTTTCTCTCTATTTTTTTATTGATTTGAAGGAAACACTTTACATGAATGGCACCTAATTCCTAATTCTATGGTGCATCCTCTCTAGCTCCCAAATAATGTAGCAAGGGAATGACATTCCATGAGCAACATTAGGTCACATTATGGAGAACATGGTTATATGGTTTGAAACTAGGACCACATCATTTCATTTGTTTACATATTAAATAAAGTCTCCTATGATAAAAACATAGAAAATGAGGTAGTTTGTTGGCTATGATAATGAAACCAATACTATTCCATTAGTTTGAATTGATTTGCATGGACACTGGATGGAAATGGTTGCGTTCCGGGCATATTTTAATTGATGTTTTTCAGTATAGCTGCACAGATGACCAGATCTCTCAAGCGACCTGTAACGTCTATGGGGTAACGTCCACTCCTCACCACTCGATGGCAGTCGTGTACACACAGCTTCTATCACGCCTGGCGGACTAGGTGGTTGTTTCAGATCGCAACGGTTTCTTATGGGTGCAAGGTGAGGGTGTCGGTCCCAGTTTTTATTTTCACAACAAGTCAGTTAAGAACCAATTCTTATTTTCAATGACGGCCTAGGATCAGTGGGTTTAACTAGCCTTGTTCAGGGGGCAGAACGACAGATGTGTACCTTAGGGGGTGGTGGGGGGGGATTTGAACTTGCAACCTTTCGGGTTTACTAGTCCAACGCTCCAACCACAAGGCTACCCTGCCACCCTATCGTTGTTTCTATGTCCATGAACATAGCCCATATTCTGTGTTTACATTGGATAAGTAGCTAACCAGGTCATCTTTTTTTCGACAGATTTCAAGTGAACGTTTTCCCAAATGCCGCGTCGTTTCAACAACAGGTTAGCTCGGGATAAATATGTAACTAGCGACCTCTTGGTTAGTAGCTAGTAGTAAACTCGGGATAAATATGTAGCTAGCGACCTCTTGGTTAGTAGCTAGTAGTAAACTCGGGATAAATATGTAACTAGCGACCTCTTGGTTAGTAGCTAGTAGTAAACTCGGGATAAATATGTAACTAGCGACCTCTTGGTTAGTAGCTAGTAGTAAACTCGGGATAAATATGTAACTAGCGACCTCTTGGTTAGTAGCTAGTAGTAAACTCGGGATAAATATGTAGCTAGCGACCTCTTGGTTAGTAGCTAGTAGTAAACTCGGGATAAATATGTAACTAGCGACCTCTTGGTTAGTAGCTAGTAGTAAACTCGTAGATGTAGCACAAGCGGAATGGATAGTTAGCGAGCTTCGTCGATGTACACAAGAGAAGCTAGACAATTTTGCTAGTTGTATTTGAGATTATTATTTATTTATTTATTTATTTTTTTGCCTTCTTCTATAGTCAACTAGCTAGCAAACATTCACTAACAAGTTGATTGCTTTGCTCAAGTATGGGGATGTGCTTGCCGTGCTTTGGTGGAGCTGGAGAGGACGTGGTGCCGACACCAGACCCAGTAAGTTAGCTAGCAAACTACTAACTATCCTTGTTAATTATAACATAATGACATAACTTGGTTGTTAGCTGCTCTGGGTGTGCCGTTTTCTGTCCTTCGAACAACGTTGACCTAACTAGTTCTGGTGAAGCGTTGTTTGAACAAAATACTCTCTAGGTGTGCCAGAGTGTTGGTTATTGACAGTAAACATAGCTAGAGAGCTAACTACACATTTTCTGTTGTTCAATGTTTACCTTACCAAGCTAGATGCCTAGTTTCAGACCCGCCCCTATCTGGTTATAGCCTGGGTACCAGTCTGTTTGTGCCAGTATGCCCCTCCTTGTCATGCGTGTTGCCAAACATGACATGAACAAACAAATCTGGGACCAGGTTAACTTGGTTACGTTATTCTTCTAAGATTCATTATTTTGAAAACGTCTCTCCCCGTGTTATGGACGTTATATGAATGATAACTGTACTGCTCATACCCTCTTCCAATAGAGTGAAACCACAGAGATCCTATAAATCCCTTATCTCAGTAATTATATGATTGAAACACTCAACATCACGTTCTGCTTCATTCACAGGAGACGAGGAGACGTCAGCTAGCAGAGGCAGCTGAGAAGAGACAGAAAGAGGTATGACTGGTTTTGACAAGTGTTCACGACAACCATATAGCCTAGGCCTACACTGTTACACTAAGGGCTGGTTTCCCGGACACAGATTGAGCCTAGACCTGGAGAATCCCCATTGAAAGTGCTTTTTAGTCCAGGACTAGGCTTAATCTGTGTCCGGGAAACCAGCCCTATATAGCCTACACATGGTGGTCCTTTGTGACTTAGTTGGATTAGGGTGTGGTGTGGTTGTGGGTTCATTTCCCACAGGGATCCTGTACACATACCTTTGTATGCACTCACTGTACCATAAAAAGTCACTTAGGATGAAAGTGTCTGCTAAGTATCATACTGGATACTGCCACTGTCCAGTCAGTCTCAGCAGCCAGCCACTCTCCCTGCCTTCTTATTAATGGAGTTTACTGAGACAGAGTGGAGCCTTCTGGGAGAATCAAATCAAAGTTGATTTGTCACATACACAGGATACAGCAGGTATAAACGGTACAGTGAAATGCCTACCTGCAAGCTCTCCTCAACAGTCCAGTACAGATATCAATAATAATCAAATGTCAAATCAAAAATAGAACAAGTAATGAAAAAGGAGTATCATAGTAATAAGAATAATAACTTGTTGTGGTAGAATGTGTAGACTATATGATATATGATTCCCATAGGACAGCGCACAATTGGCCCAGCGTCGTCTGGGTTAGGGGAGGGTTTGGCGGGGGGGGGGTTAGGCTGTCATTGTAAAATATATTTTTTTTTCTTAACTGACTTGCCTAGTTAAATAAGGTTAAATAAACAAAAAATATATGTCACAAATGACATATTTACAAGTAATTAAGTGAATTGTGAGAAGGTAGACTGGTGGACCTATCCTTTAAATCGTTTTCACACACACTATTGTTCTGACCCAAACCCTACTGTGCTGACTCCAAACTTTTCCCAGCACAGTTCCAGCAGCTACGATAGATGTGCTGTGTGAGCGGGTCAGCGCACTGCAGCTCGGCTCGATTCGGCTCACTAGTGTGAAAAGGGTAGCCTATATAACTAGAGACTTTAACTTTGTTTGTACTCTTGTTGCAAGGCTACTAAAGTCTCATCAATCAATGTTTCGACTGGTGGATTTTTTTACTGTGACACAGAAATTCTTCAGTCAAAGCCAATTGTTTCCAACAAATAAACCATGTCAGCCCCCTTCTCCCTCCCCCCACACACACCACCATCCACCCCATCATCCACCACCACCCCCCTTCTTCTCCCCCACCACCACCACCAGCTCAGCATTATTTTTGCACCCTTCCATTGAGACACAACCAATGTCTTTAGCCAGCTTCCATTCTGACTTCCCCATCTCCTCTTAGACAACCTACAGGGGTGTCAAAAACCCAGAAGCAGTTGAGAGAAAGAAAAAGAAACAGGAGGAGATGAAGAAACAAGAGATGACCACGTCTCTGTCTGGAGGAGGAGGAGGGCTGAAGGTGAGTCCTTTCATCTAGAACACAGATTAGGTGATGTCTGGAGGAGGACTAGAGATGAGTCCTATCATCTAGAACACAGATTAGGTGATGTCTGGAGGAGGGGTTACAGATGCATTGTAACTGCTGATGTATGCTCAGTTGGAGCTGTAGAAATGTTGTTGTTGTCACTATATATATATATATATGTGTACATGTGTATATATATGTGTATATGTATATATATGTGTGTATGTATATATGTATGTGTGTGTATGTGTATGTGTATGTATATATGTGTATGTATGTATATATGTGTATGTATGTGTGTGTATGTATGTATATGTATATGTATATATATATATGTGTATATATATGTGTATATATATGTATATATATATATGTATGTATATCTGTATATATGTGTATATATATATATATATGTATATGTGTGTAAAATATTGTATTGACGTCTACAAAATAGGAACTTTATACAGGCAATATACTGTTAATTGCTGTGGTCATTCCTTTTCAATAGCAGAAATCACTTTTTTCCCCTTCTGTCTGTAGTGGCAGGTGGGCTAAAGATCGACGGACACGGAGAGATTCTTAAAGTCTCAATCTACACTGAGGTTCAGCCAACAACATGAAGAGTATTGGTACCAGTTGACTTGAAAAGGCCTTTTTGGCCGTCTGTCCTTCTAAAAATGTTTTATTTTAAATACAAGCTTTTTCAGAGGCAGTAGGATAGTTTGCCATGCTTCGCCTCGGTAGAAAGAAAGATTCTGCTGCTCGATGCTGGCCGTGTGCACTGCAGTACATGCCTCCCCTAACGCCAAGATGTACAAGAGATATGGATCTTTGGAACGGACAGGATGACTAAGACACTGCTATGAGTAGCGTACAGTATACACACTCACAGTACATCTGTATACTGTACCAGGTGTCTTGCCACTCTCTTTCTCTGCTCTCTCCCCACTTCTCTCTCTCTCTCTCTCTCGTTCTCTCTCTCTCCCCTTCTCTCTCTCTCTCCACCTTTTCTCTCTCTCTCTCTCCACCTTTTCTCTCTCTCTCTCTCTCCACCTTTTCTCTCTCTCTCTCTCTCTCCACCTTTTCTCTCTCTCTCTCTCTCTGCCATTTCAAATTTGCAGATTTTATACCATTTTGCTTACTGCTTTTGTAATTTTTTTCTGACATTTTACAACTTTAAGGAATGTTCTCATTCTTGTGACAGTTTATATGATAGAAAATGAAAATGATATACACTACCAAGTCCGTAATGTTCAACATAGGCCTAGATGATTCATATGATAATTTTCTATTGTATATCAGTGTGAAAATAACATTTTACATAACTACTTATGAACCACATGTGAATGCTGTTTTAGAGTTCATGCACCATCTATTCAGTTGACATTTCACTTTTTACGGTTTTGGTTTTCCTATTGTCTGTGCAATAGTAGTTATTTGCTCCACTTAGTATTGGTTTGTAATGTTTATTTTGATCCCTGCTTTATTCAATATTAATACATTGTTGACAGATTGAAATGTTTTATGGGTAGTTGGCTGTATCTCGTAGATTTTGAGTTTTCCATTTCAACCTGTGCATAAACAGTAAAAAATGTTTATGCATTCCGTCGGTACGACGGTAACATATTGTAACTACCCTGGGTTTATAAGCGCGGATATCGACTCTGCCGCTAGAGCATGTTTTTGCGGCACAGTCGATAGCGCGCCGGACCTCGGGCTAGAAGGTCGAGGGTTCGAGACCTGCTCCCTGCCTGTTTCATTACATTGGTGTCAGAAGTGGGAGAGGACTGAGTACATTTTTTTGGTCTACTGGCCTTACCTGTCGACCACAACGAGAACTCAACTGAAATGAAGGAAGAAGCATGCCTGAACTAGCAGGCGCTAGTGTGTACTTGATGAAGTATTGACTTTTTACCTGCCTTGCTTTGTACTCGAGTGCTTTTCCTCCGTATTCCCTTACTGCTTCAAGTGCTCTTGCCATTTTGAGGGGTATGAAGTCACGCCAATGTAATTTTGTAGAAATAAAAGACTCTTGTTGATGTTTTCTCTGTGGGTTTTTATTTTTATTTTTTATGAATCAGTTACATTGCATCCATCTTGGAACATAATGTACTTCCTGTGATGATCACTTATCAGGTTACAGTGCTTTTGTTTTGAGCAGTGCTGCTAATAAACTAGGGGTCAGTAATGGATCCCAATGTGTTTATGATGGATATCGTTAGGTAGAGGACTTTAGTAGGAATTCAGCATGATCATTTCAAACGTATTTAATTGATGACTTCCATTCGAACGGAATGTATCTCTTTAGTTAAAAAACAAACAAACATAAGAAATGGTCAGGGGACAAACCCTTCACTGGACATACCGTTTGAGCTAGACATGAGGATGACCGTACTGGAAGTTGCTCGCCATAAAAATTGTTCGTGGGATTTGTAGTTCTTGAAGTAGAGCTCATTCTGTCTGACCCGCGGGAGCCTCAGTAGCTCAGAACTACAGACGACTGATTGGCTGATTAGCCGGGGAAGACGCAGGGATAAGGCCTATAAATAGTCCCCTCTTCCGTCGCTCTGTCTTTCGCGGAGTCAAGGCGCTGCTTGTTTGTACCAACGAGTGTGCGGCCAGCATTATGGCGCTCATAAAACTAGGTTATACCTGGCAGCCGGAAAGAAAATACCATAATTCCGTCATAAAATAAGCTACATTTGGTGAGTAATCATATGCAGACGTATTGAGCTAGATAAGTTGAATTTATTTTCGCTGCACATAACGTTAGTTAGCTCCAAGATGGCTAACATCAGCTAAAGGTTAGCAATTTTGGCCTACGACTCTTCCAATTAATAATTTATTGGAAGATGCATAGCTATGTTAACTAGTTAATGTTTAAAGTAAATTACATTCCAACCGGTGTAAACTTAACGTGGAAGCCAGTTAAAGGTTTAACGTTATCTACAATGAACCTAGCTAGCGCCACGTGGGTCCGTTGTGCGGTAATGTTTTGTTCATTGCACAACGTTTTAATTCTAATATTGAGTCTTTCTATGATGATACCTTTGTCCAGTTCTGCTACTGAATGATGGTGATCGATATTCGTGACTCTGAGAAAGACCTGGGTTTTTACATCGCTTATTAGTTAACTAGGTAGTTGGCCGGCTTTTAATAGATACTCGCCAAAGACTTAATTAGCTTTAGTTAACAAGGTCATGATAAATGAAGTGTATCAAACTCATTTGTCTGGTGTCAGTAACAGGTGTTGTATTTCAGGGGTTCTAGTGGCTCTGTGAAGCTGATCTGCTCCGTAATGAGGTCTGTCTACAGAGGCGGCTGTAGGAAGTCCATGATGTGAGGCTGCCATCACGTCGTCAGGTGAGTCATATTTCCCAATCTGACTCATAACACCTGGTCAGGTGTAAGGAGCAGAGCCAGTGATGACATAACTTCAATAACTTTTCTGACACCTCGTATGAGAGCTGGGAACAGCCTTTGATTCTACCTCCACTCTGAGGCTCTGGTAGTAACTATGTATGTATATATGTGACATTAGGCTGTTATGTGACTGCTACAGGTGTATTACTGGAGAGGTAGTCATCATTCTCTAACTTTCTCCCACCAGGAGTTGGGTTCTCAGTGCTGCAGTCTGGTTGGTCAGTCAGACCATGTGACCTGCAGTCATCCACCATCCCTCTGGTAAACAACCCCTCTTACCGCTCAGACACTACTTTGTCTTCTAGTGATTGTTGGTGTATAGTAGCAGTGAGCCAGTGATGACATAACTTAAATAACTTTTCTGACACCTCGTATGAGAGCTGGTAACAGCCTCTGATTCTAACTCTACTCTGAGGCTCTGGTTGTGACTATATAGGTGTTACTGTAGTACTTTGTCAAACTGTAGCCTGGGTGAGGTTCTGGATATACGCTGACCTCAAGTCTTCCTCTGTTTCAGGTTCCTTCGACGGGAGGGGCTTCCCACCATAATGGCTGCCCGTCCTGTGGGTTTCTCTGGAGTGTTGTGGTCCAGAATCAGAAGGGTGCTGACCTACTCCCAACATGTTGGGGGAGGGGGCGTTACTGCCCACAGCTGGTGTTATCCAATATATGCTCTGTCAAACTAAGCATTGTATGTGAGACAATTCATTGAACCTTACATGTTATCAATGCTGTAATTTAGCAAGTTGTGACAATTTCTAGGTGTGTCCCTAGATTGTTTCCCAGAAATGGTTGAAACGTATAGCTGTAACGGTAGCTAAGATGGGTGAGGTCTGTCTGTTAAAGCGCTGGTTGTCGTTCCACAAACAATTTACTTACAGGCTTTAGTTTCACCACACCTGGACTACTGCCCAGTTACATGTTAAAGTGCCACAAAGGAAAGGCAAATTAGTTGGCCCAGAATGGGGAAGTACTGAAAGGGGTACTTCAGGATTTCTTTTTCATGCGCCTCCTTTAATCTAATTCCCCAGAGTCTGATGACCTCATTGATACCATTTTGGTCTCAGCATCCAGTTCGAAGGAAGTAGCCAGCTATTGCTAAATAGTGTTAGTGCATTGAAGATGTGGTTTCTGCTAACGCAGCCTTATAGTTACGCCAGTTAGCTACTTCCTTCAAACTATATGCAGAGACATAAGTGGTATTGAGGTAATCTGTCTCGGGAAGGTATACCTGAAAATGTAAATAAGATATTGTTCTTAACTGACTTGCCTAGTGTTTTTTTATTTACTTACCTGTACCCTACAGCTGGTGTCAGCAGCAGTATGGTTAGTCTCCGGTGTGAAGACCCTGGTGTTTACTAGTTTAATGTTAAGATGTCAATAAAGTTTTATAACATGTGTTCTGGTACTTTGTGTGAATGAAATTGTTATTGGATTAGTTTCTAGTTGGTTCATAGTTCTAATGCAGCTTTGCCTGTATGACTGATCACTGCTATCCATGCAGTCTCTGTAATAGTGGCCATTGGCAGTACTGACTTATCAGTGGGCGTCAGTAAAGTATGTCCACCAGCCTGCTCTTCTAGCAAGTTGCCTGGGAATGTTAAATGGACTCTTGTCAGTGGTTAAAATAAAGACTGACACAATGAATGTTCTCTGGATCAGTCCTAATTGCGTTACCATCAAAGGCAACAGTCTAAATTTGTCAAATCCTTTAGTCTTAGCTTCAAACAAGAATAGAGTCCAACTAATGGCTGGAAAGAACAGGTGCATTGTAGAAAGTCTTATAGAAATGTATAAACACCTTAATATATAGCTATTTGTAACATTAGGTCTTGTAATATGGCACTGTACTATTTAACTCAGCTGACCACTATGGTGTAGATTTTTGGTCAAAGCAAAAGAATTTGTGGTTTTACTTCATTTGCTGTACTGGTCAACAATTCTAACTGATTCTGATCTAAGCATAGATTCATACATTGTGGCCCTGGCCTGAGAGTATGGGAATTCAACGTGTAGCTAGATCTGGTATGCTAATGTTCACTAGCTGACCTGGTATAAGTTCTTGAGCCAAGTAGCCTAGGACAAGAATTTGAAAGCATATACTGTTTGACAGAGAGACCGTTTAGGCAAAGGCAACATGAAAGATAGCATTGGCATTTCACAGCATGTAGGGTGAGTCAACCATGTTCTTTCTACTTGCACCCACACAAAAACCTAACAGCTTAAAAAAATCACAATTCATGGAATACATTATATGAAACAATACTCCAAGCCGCAGCTCAATACTACTTGTCAGACAGAGAACAGATGCTATATCCAAATTGCGACCTATGTGTTGTACCCTATATTAAATTTTTCACACTTTATATCCAAATCGTAACTATCTAAAAATGTGTGTAAATCGATTGTTTAGATTTGGATATGTGTGAAAATGCTTATACACTGACGGTCAAAAGTTTGGACACCTACTCCTACAAGGGTTTTTCTTAATTTTTACTATTTTCTAGATTGTAGAATAATAGTGAAGATGTCAAAACTATGAAATAACACATGGAATCATGTAACCAAAAAAGTGTTAAACAATTCTTCGAATAGCCACCCATTGCCTTGATGACCGCTTTGCACACTCTTGGCATTCTTAAGCTGATTGATTGTTGAGCAGGTAGAGACAGTACATTAAGCTGATTGGCTGGTGAGCAGGTAGAGACAGTACAGTACATTAAGCTGATTGACTGGTGAGCAGGTAGAGACAGTACATTAGGCTGATAGGTTAGTGAGCAGGTAGACAGTACATTAAGCGGATTGATTGATGAGCAAAGTGGAAAATCATCAACACACAGTATACTCAGGAGTTTTAAATACATTACTATCGACGCCCTATCTCCTTCAGAATGCAGCAGATGGCAACAGCAGCAATTTGCTGATATGGTAATTTTACCAGCAGCTTGGAGAAATAATGGAACAGGACCTTTCTCACTAAATGTCCTTGTAGACAGCTAGGATTCATAAAAAGAAAATCACCCAATAGCAGGAACAGCAGAACCTGGTAATATCAGGATGTAGGATAGACATACACTTAACTTCTCTGATTTCTGTTCTCTACTGAATATCAGTCAAACATGATGATGCCTTCAGGTGATAACAAGCTCCTGAGTTAGATTATACGTATAAAGACAGCCGTCAAAGTGAAATTAGGTCATTGATGTGCCTTGTTATTAATAATGTGTTTATTGTTAATGTATCCAGGTAAAAGGGGCTTCTAACCATCATGGCAATTAGGGCAGTGAAGATCCTTACCACAATATGGGTCCAATGGTAAACGTTGTAAATCGATGTATCAGAGAGACATTGAGCAGGTAGAGACAGTACATTAAGCTGATTGGCTGGTGAGCAGGTAGAGACAGTACATTAAGCTGATTGACTGGTGAGCAGGTAGAGATGGTACATTAAGCTGATTGATTGGTGAGCAAAGTGGAAAATCATCAACACACAGTTTAATCAGGAGTTTTAAATGCATTACTATCGATGCCCTATCTCCTGCAGCAGATGGCAACAGCAGCAATTTGCTGATATGGTAATTTTACCAGGAGCTTGCAGAAATAATGGAACAGGGCAGAACCTTTCTCACTAAATGTCCTTGTAGACAGCTAGACCAAAAACAGGAAGCTGCTGAGGCAACTCATCTCTGTCTCTCTAAAGGCTTCATCTCTCACAGAGATTTGATTTGCTGCTGTCCAGATACATTTTCGATTACATTTAGTTACATTTAACTGGTTAATTATCAGGTAGAACACAAAATCAGCAGTACTCTGGACCTCAAAGCCAGGTCCATTGTGATTTTTATTCTTCCCCTCTAATCAAGGTCTGACTTAGACCTGGGACACCGCGTGGGTGCTATTAATTATCAGGTAGAACAGAAAATCTGATTTGAATACCCCTGTACTACACCATGAAATGATATTGTCAGCTAAAGATTATCCCAGTTTTTACATATGTTTGTTATTCGCCTTGCCTGGGATAAAGCAGAACACACATGTTAATTTGTGAACAGTGAATGGCCAATAAAGTAATCTTCTTCTTTTCCTAGATGCTACACAACGAGCATGTGATGGTGCGTGTGTGTAACTCTTTCGTCAATAGAGCATAAGAAATGGGACAGGGACAAACCTTTCACTGTAAATACCGTCTGAGCTAGACATGATGATGATGATGATGACAGTTTTTGAAGTTGCTCGCCATAAAAAAAGGTTTGTGGGATTTGTAGTCCTTGAAGTACAGACAATGCTGTGTAACCTACGGGAGCCTCTGTAGCTCAGAACTACAGACGAATAATTGGCTGATTAACCGTGGGTCCACCCCAGACAGGAAAGGGCCTTATAAATACCCCCGCTCTTCGATCATTCAGTCTTTCACTACCAAACACACGGCGTGGTAACTTCAAACCCGCCGGGGAGAATTATGGCTGTCATTATGAAAGTAAGTTGTCTTTGGCAGCCGCACAGCCAACGCCATGCATCCGTGATAAAATGACTCGATGCCTTTGGTGAGTAATCAATTGCAGACTTGAAGTTTTTTTTAGCTAGGTAGTTGGCTACCCTAACTATCTTAATGTTTTTAAAGTGAATTACACGCCAACCTGTTTAAGCTAACGTTACTTCGAAGCTAGCCAAACGTGTAACATTACTGAACAGTAGCCAGCACCACGTGGATCCATAATGCGCCAAAATGTTTTAATTCTAATACTGGGTCTTTCTATGAAGATATCTTTGTCCAGTTCTGCTACTGAATGATGGTGATAGATATTAGTGACTCTGAGAAAGACCTGTTTAAAAAAAACAGAACCGCGCCAAAGACTTAATTACATTTAGTTTAATGCATGATAAATTAAATGACTATTTGTTTTGTCCAGGGTTTCTGCTGGCACCACCAGGCTGATTTGGTCTGTAATATGGGTTCTGGTCTACAGAGGAGGCTGTAGGAAGTCCTCCATGATATCAGAGGCTGCCATCGGGTGAGTCTCATTTCCCAATGTTAAATCAGCCTGTTATTCTGTTGACTGATAACACCTGGTCAGGTGTAAGGAGCAGAGCCAGTGATTACGAAACTAAATTAACTTTTCTGACACCTCGTATGAGAGCTGGTAACAGCCTCTGATTCTAACTCTACTCTGAGGCTCTGGTAGTAGTATTGTGCTCCTGAGTGGCACAGCGGTGTAAGGTACTGCATCTGTCACTACAGACCCTGGTTTGATTCAAGGCTGTATCACAACCGGAGTCCCATAGGGCGGCGCACAATTGGCCCAGCGTCGTCCAGGTTAGGGTTTGTCCAGGTAGGCAGTCATTGTAAATACAAATTTGCACTGACTTCCCTAGTTAAATGTGTGACTGTTGCAGTATTACTGGTGAGTTATTTGGCTTATTTCTCAAACTTCGTCCCACCAGGAGTCGAGTGCCCAGCGCTGCAGTATGGTGTCAGTCTGAGACCATGTGACCTGCAGTGAACTGCCCTCCACCCAACCCTCTGGTAAACCAGGCTCTCCACTTGCATACTACTACTCTTGAGCCAGTTATAGTTGGTGTATTGTAGCAATGAGCCAGTGATGTTGAAATTAACTTTTCGGACTTCTTGTATGACTGCTGGTTCTGGTCTTTCTGATATCTTTGTCCAGTTCTGCTACTGAATGAGTGATCGATATTTGTGACTCTGAGAAAGACCTTAGTTTTTTATGCTCCAATTAGTTGGCTGGGTAATTTAACTACTGAACCTTGATTGAAGCACTCTAAAGCCTTCATTATGTGGTCTAGCTAGCGTAAGTCCTCTTTCCTATATACAGTCGCAGGTAGTATCCAGGTGTGACTCACAGTAGTGTTACTGGTGGTTATATACGTCAAAAAAAATATGGTCAATGTTCTCTTAATATCTTTGCGGACTTAAAACCACAAATAGAAAGTCAAGGTAATCTAAAATTTCAACCCACATGATACTACTTTGCCTGGTATCACATTGTTAGTGCTATAGGTATCTCATTTGGAAAATATATTTAGTGTGTTTCTGTGCTAATTGTCTGTTTGGACCCTCACCAGTTAGCATTCCTGATATGATTGCTCTGATTTCTCCTACCAGGCTCTGCTGCATTCTGGTGTCATTCTGAGACCATGTGACCTGCAGTGGACCACCAGCCCTCTGGTAAACAACCCCTCTTACAGCTCAGACACTACTTTGTCTTCTAGTGGTTGTTGGTGTATAGTAGCAGTGAGCCAGTGATGACATAACTTAAATAACTTTTCTGACACCTCGTATGAGAGCTGGTAACAGCCTCTGATTCTAACTCTACTCTGAGGCTCTGGTTGTGACTATATAGGTGTTACTGTAGTACTTTGTCAAACTGTAGCCTGGGTGAGGTTCTGGATATACGCAGACCTCAAGTCTTCCTCTGTTTCAGGTTCCTTCGACGGGAGGGGCTTCCCACTATAATGGCTGCCCGTCCTGTGGGTTTCTCTGGAGTGTTGTGGTCCAGAATCAGAAGGGTGCTGACCTACTCCCAACATGTTGGGGGAGGGGGGGGTTACTGCCCACAGCTGGTGTTATCAATATGTGCTCTATGTATCAAACTAAGCATTGTACGTTGACCAAATCATTAGCCTAATCTTGTAATGAATGTGGAGAGTGGGCAAGTTCTGGGGACTATACTGCTTGGTGTGGATTTTGGCACAGTAACAGAGTAGTGTTATGTAGGCTGTAGTGTTACTTAATTACTAATTTGTTCACAATTTCTATTATCCCCTCGACCCTTTCTCTTCCTCACCCTGCCTGTAAATGGACCCCACAGTCAGCAGCAGTATGTTTTATCTCTTGTGTGGAGACCTTGGTTTATATTTTAATATTCTGTTAAGGTATTCAATAAAGTTTTATAACATGGCGTGGTAGTTTGTGAGTGAATGGATGCTAGTAGTTCATAGTTCTGTAACTAGTGACAGATCACTGCAAGTTGTGTCTAATAGTGGCCATTGGCAGTACTGACATACCAATAGGGGTCACTAAAGTATCACAATGGACATGTCCACCAGCTGGCTCTAGTAATTTGCCTGGGGATGAGGTTTAATAGATACATTTAAAAGTTGTCGGTGGTTAAACTATCAAAAGGAGGATACAATAAGCCTGACCATGTCGCTTAGCAGCAAGATCTGCCCTCCATACTGCTAGGCTCAAACCCTACACCCCAACCTGAGCACTGTTCTGCTACCTCTAGTCTCTTGGCACTCCCAACTAACTCTATGGGAGGGCAGCTCCCCAGTCCAAGCATCCCAATGGTGGAGACAGTTTCCCCCTGAAGCTAGGACAGCAGAGTCCCTCACCTTGACTATTCCCCCCAGGACAATGATCCTACACACTCCAGGCTGTTTAAGGGCTATTTGACCAAGGTGAGTGGAGTGCTGCACCAGATCTGCCCCCCTACCTGATTCTACTTTGAGGACAAATGTCCTTTCTCTGTCTGTGATATGGTTGTCCCACCTAGCTATTTTTAAGATGAATGCATTAAGTTCTGGATAAGAATGTAAGTGACAAAATTCAAATTTTCATATTTGGTTAGCATTTCAAACAGTCGACTTCCCTTATAGTTTAATTCTGGTCGAAAACAAAAGATCAACGGAGAAGTCCCTGGACATGGTAACTGATAAGCCTACATTTGTAATGTATTGTTCTAGCTATGATTGCTGTAGTGTAGCTTCATATTTAGTTGAATGTTTCCCTATCACTCGTGTTACAACTGTGCTGGTTGCCATCTCAGTGGGAAGGTGTTTCACCTGTTGGTCCAGGTGCTACTTAGGACTGGCTGGCCCAGTGCTTCATTTTACATCCGCTGACGTGAGTTCAACTTAAATTTGAAAGAAGGCTGAGTTTTGGTTTCCCCCTGTTTTGCTCCATAGTCTTTTTACTCCCTATCTTAAGTTGCTTTTTTGTCCTTTTTTGTCTTTTCAGAGGCAAACCTAGTGGCATCCATGATGGGTGTCTTTTCAAACCCCTTACTAGTGGCTTTGACAACTTTCAGTTGGTGTCTTTTCAAACCCATTTCTGAACTCTTTTGTTTGGTTTGGTTTAGCATTCATTCAATTGTTACGTTTCCACAAGACAAACTCAATGTTGCGCACAACAAAGGAAATCACTGACAACCAAAGTACCCAAGGTTAACAAACATGCTTTTAGTACCACATATTCCAGCCTCAATCCCAGGCAAAAAATGTTTTAATGTCAATCATTGCATAGATTGTTCTAACATAGAACAATAAATCACATTTCTGTCAATTTAAAATATTTCATGGGTCATTCCACCTCAAAGCACAAGAATGTTCTGAAATAATTTGTTAGAAATGTAAGATAAGCATTCCTGCATCATTTTGTTGAATTTGCTCAGATATTTTAAGTTAATTTATTGCACCCTAATGACCGTCGTGACACGATGAAACAGTCGTTTGTGACAGCAAGGTCAGGTGATGGATTGAACTCAAGCCTGCTGCCCACCGTCTGTTTTGTAGTTTACATCATCTAGAAGAGATGCAGTCACTGCATGAGTTGGGGTGGTACACTGTAAACTACTCCAGCACCTCAAACTGCTGCCGGCATCTAAAATGAATACCAGCAATTTTGTTCAGTTTTTTTATTCAGCTTCAAGCACTGATCACTGCTGTGGCCGACATCATCTAGGAGAGATGCAAGACCAGCTGCAGGAAGTCACATCCTCATCATGAACTTTTTGCTCCGGTAGTTGGTAATCATCACCAGTTAGCTATCAAGGGAATCCATGATCTACAAATAATCTTACATCCCGAATAACTAAATCATTTGGGAAGGAATTCCTACCCGAGTTAAGCGAGCGTAAATGGCAAGTAATTGCCTTTAAAAAATAAAATAAAAGTTTCTTACGTGTTTTCTGACCTTGAATTTAAGCATGAGAATAATAGCATGCTATTCTCACCCGATATTCCTTTGGGAAGAAGAAATGAAGGTGTGTCTACAGATTCTAACCTTGACTTAATTCCCTCATAATTCCACCACTTTTGCGTGTGTTGAAACAATGAATAAGGTCGAGCAACATCTTTATTTTCCCCGATAGAAATAACACCATTCTCGCACAGTAATTTCATAGGATCTCCACGGTAATACCCAAATAAACTGTCACTTTAGTGTTAGTTTCATTACATTTTGCATCACTCCATTACATCGTTAGTTTACCTTTTTTTTCTCCTCTTGTCACCTTCGTGTGGTTGTTCCTGATAATCACTAGCAATAGTAGATCAATATTAGGCTAACGTGTTACAAGTTGTGCAATAATTTAGGACAGCCTGAATCGTTATGGAACTCAGACCACACCGTAGCAGGTTAGCCTGGCGGACCTAGCCTAGCCTAGCCTAGCCTGGCGGACCTAGCCTAGCCTAGCCTGGCGGACCTAGCCTAGCCTAGCCTGGCGGACCTAGCCTAGCCTAGCCTGGCGGACCTAGCCTAGCCTAGCCTGGCGGACCTAGCCTAGCCTAGCCTGGCGGACCTAGCCTAGCCTTGCGGACGGTTCACGACGACGGGACCGTTGTCATCACAGTTCCATGATTAGTGTGGATTATGGTATATTTATAGACTACTATATAGACTACCATTCAACCTCTATTGTACACATTTCTCACTTTCCAATATTTCATGGTTTGAACAATTGAATATGTTAACTTTCAGGATGAATCTAATCACTATTTTTGATTCACCAATATATGTTGTGCCTAAAAGTTCTCCAAAACAGTTTTTTATTATTCAAAATACACTGAACAAAAATATAAATGCAACATTTAAAGTGTTGGTCCCATGTTTCATGAGCTGAAATCAAAGATTCCAGAAATGTTCCATACGCACAAGAAGCTTATTTCTTGCAAATGTTGTGCACAAATTTGTTTACATCCCTGTCAGTGTCAGCATTTCTCCTTTGCCAAGACAATCCATCCACCTGACAGGTGTAATTTTGTACTTTAAAAAAAAATTAGGATCCCCATTAGCTAACGCCATAACGCTAGTTAATCTTCCTGGGGTGGCATATCAAGGAGCTGATTAAATTGCAATTGGCAATGCTGGCTGCAGGAATGTCCACCAGAGCTGTGCGGAGAAGTATTTCTGTCTGTAATAAAGCCCTTTTGTGGGGAAAAATTCCTTCTGATTGGCTGGGCCTGGCTCCCAAGTGGGTGGGCCTATGCCCTTCCCGCTCCAACCATGGCTGTGCCCCTGCCCAGGCATGTGAAATCCATAGATTAGGGCCCAATGCATTTATTTAAATTGACTGATTTCCTTATGTAAACTGTAACTCATCAAAATCTTTGAAATTGTTGCATGTTGCGTTTTATATTTTTGTTCGGTATACTTTCTTAACCCTAAATAATATACAATATCAGAGTATTTTTAAATCTACCAATTGGTGCTGAAAAGGAGAAGAATATGCATATATTTAGATGGTTTTCTTTCATTGATCCCTAACATTCTGAACCGTTCTCTCCATGTGTTCTAGTGAGTCTGTTGACAATTCTAATTAAAAAAGGTACACCATATTTAAAGGAATGGCTTTAATTAAATGTACTGAAAACCCTATTGAATGAAAACGCCACGAGAAAATCTGTTGGCCACCAAGTGGGAAGGTTTTCAGCAGTTTAATTGCTGCCATCTTTACTTCTTGCTGCGGTGGGGTGCAGCAATCTTTACTTCTTGCTGCGGTGGGGTGCAGCAATCTTTACTTCTTGCTGCGGTGGGGTGCAGCAATCTTTACTTCTTGCTCCGGTAGTGTGTGGCCATCTTTACTTCTTGCTGCTGTGGGGTGCAGCCATCTTTACTTCTTGCTCCGGTAGTGTGTGGCCATCTTTACTTCTTGCTGCGGTAGTGTGTGGCCATCTTTACTTCTTGCTCCGGTAGTGTGTGGCCATCTTTACTTCTTGCTGCGGTGGGCTGCAGCCATCTTTACTTCTTGCTCCGGTAGTGTGCGGCCATCTTTACTTCTTGCTGCGGTGGTGTGCGGCCACCACCAGGTAGCTGTCTGGGGTGAGGTCCTTGGTGTTGGAGGACATGGAAGAGGTCTTCCCCTCCACTCTGGAGATCTGGAGCATCCGACATGGGTCGTGTTTCAGCAGGTAGCTCTCAAAGGTCTCCCAGCCTCCTCCCACACGCACCATCACATGCTTGTTGTGTAGCATCTAGGAAAAGAAGAAGATTACTTTATTGGCCATTCAGTGTTCACAAATTAACATGTGTGTTCTGCTTTATCCCAGGCAAGGCGAATAACAAACATATGTAAAAACTGGGATAATCTTTAGCTGACAATATCATTTCATGGTGTAGTACAGGGGTATTCAAATCAGATTTTCTGTTCTACCTGATAATTAATAGCACCCACTTGGTGTCCCAGGTCGAGATCAGACCTTGATTAGAGGGGAAGAATAAAAATCACAATGGAACTGGCTTTTTTGTATTAGTTGGTAGAATCCACAGCTACCACTACACTGAGCAAAATATGAATACAACATGTATTGATTCCATGTTTCACAGCTAGTACTACTACACTGAACAAAATATAAACATGTAAAGTATTGGTCCCATGTTTCACAGCTAGTGCTACTACACTGAACAAAATATAAACACAACATGTAAAGTATTGGTTCCATGTTTCACAGCGAGTACTACTACACTGAACAAAATATAAACACAACATGTAAAGTATTGGTCCCATGTTTCACAGCTAGTACTACTACACTGAACAAAATATAAACACAACATGTATTGATTCCATGTTTCACAGCTAGTACTACTACACTGAACAAAATATAAACACAACATGTAAAGTATTGGTCCCATGTTTCACAGCTAGTACTACTACACTGAACAAAATATAAAAATGTAAAGTATTGGTCCCATGTTTCACAGCTAGTACTAATACACTGAACAAAATATAAACATGTAAAGTATTGATCCCATGTTTCACAGCGAGTACTACTACACTGAACAAAATATAAACACAACATGTAAAGTATTGGTCCCATGTTTCACAGCTAGTACTACTACACTGAACAAAATATAAACATGTAAAGTATTGATCCCATGTTTCACAGCGAGTACTACTACACTGAACAAAATATAAACACAACATGTAAAGTGTTGGTCCCATGTTTTCATGAGATGAAATAAAATATCCTAGAAATGTTCCATATGCACAAAAAGGTTATTGATCTCAAATTTTGTGCACAAATTTGTTTACATCCCTGTAAGTGAGTATTTCTCCCTTGCCAAGATAATCCAACCACCTGACAGGTGTGGCATATCAAGAAGCTGATTAAACAGCATGATTACACAGGTGCACCTTGTGCTGGGGGACAATAAAAGGCCACTAAAATGTGCAGTTTTGTCACACAACACAATGCGACAGATGTCCCAAGTTTTGAGGGAGCGTGCAATTGGCATGTTGACTGCAGGAATGTCCACTAGAGCTGTTGCCAGATCATTTTATGTTAAGTTCTCTACCATAAACCTCCTATTATATATCCTTTTAGAGAATTTGACAGTACATCCAACCGGCCTCACAACCGCAGACCACGCCAGCTCAGCACCTCCACATCCGGCTTCTTCACCTGCGGGATCATCTGAGACCAGCCACCCTTGACAGCTGATGAAACTGAGGAGTATTTCTGTCTGTAATAAAGCCCTTTTGTGGGGAAAAACTAATTCTGATTGGCTGGGCCTTGCTCCCCTGTGGGTGGGGCTATGTCCTCCCAGGCCCACCCATGGCTACACCCCTGCCCAGTCATGTGAAATCCATAGATGAAGGCCTAATTTATTTATTTCAATTGACTGATTTCCTTATATGAACTGTAACTCAGGAAAATCTTTGAAATTGTTCCTTTCATATTACTGTTCGGTACAATATTTGCACATCATTAACAATGGCATTGTTGGATTCCTTTTCACTAATAAATGACTCAACTAGAAATCAACATGCTGTGGTTAACCACTACATTGTAATGTGGGCTGCATATTATATATAGCAATATTCTGTTAATTTAAATTGCAATAAATACATTTATTCGTTCACACTGCTTGCTACATATTGCACATTTTCTAGGTGGGTTGGGTACCATGGCAACCTCTCACGGCAACAATAAATAGCAGGAGAGGGAAATAAAAAGACGCTGCCATTGTCATCAGACACAAACATTTGTTTTACTATCCTTGTTGGAACCAAACAATTGATTCTCATTTCAAAATCATATTTTCCCTAACCTCAAAACTTAAGCCAAAAAAATAGCCTTTTTCCTTGTGCGGACCGGGAAAAATGCCCGCACTTTTCCCGAATTTTCATTGTTTTACTATAGTAAAACCAAAAACACACAATATTAGAAATGTCCATAACCTCATACGTTGTGTTTTAACTGCAGGGGGAACCAGGTCATATGAATGCTACTAATGGTGTTGATAAACAACAAGATAACAATCAGATCAGAAGCTAAATATTTACAGTGTAACTGACAGGAAGTACCA